>VUQK01013236.1:0-10433 GCA_015106715.1 Bujurquina vittata | reverse complement strand
TATATATATATAAAAAAAACCAAGTTAAGGATACGTGCGGCAGAGCCTCTTTGAGCTGTGGTTGTTGTGATATGTGATGAAGGGCAGGCTGCAGCCTTGGTCATATGTGTTTACTGTGATTGAATCTATCAGTGTCCTTGCGTGTGCAGACCCTCTGGAGCGCAGCATTGTTTCTCTTTAAGCATGACTGCATGTTAAAGCTGCATTTGATTGAACTGGATCCGCACTATAACCTACGTATTATTATTTAAAACATTTTCTAGTGCGTCCTGGCCCAATCCTTTAGTTGATAAATAGCATGATATCGTGTTTTCCTTCGGGGATAAAACGCAAGATGCTAAACCTCTTCTCTCGCTGTGACGGAGAAGGTGGGAACACTTAACCCTTTGGGTAAAAATGAATAAGTGCCTCTTTGATCACGTTACAGGCGCAGGAAATTGAGTTTTCCACCTTAAATTTGTGAGAGATCTAAATCCTGTGTCCTTTCTGTGCGAAAATCCATCATCTGACGTTTTATTATTTAAAACCAGATTAAATAAGGTTTTGCTTAGCCCCCTTTGTTTCTACAGTTTCAAATCAATACGAAATGCAAATTTATGATTTATGATCCCATTACGTGGTAACATAAATGTAATAGCGGCGAGGGGCCCTGCACTGAAGGTCTTTCACCTGTAGCATCATCGGAAGCTGGTGCTGGTTTAAAGCCTGTTCAGCTTCGTGATAACTGAAGTCAAAGCGACAGATCTGACTGCAGCCCTGATCGTACTGGTAGAGCTTCGTAGGCTTAAAATAACAGACATGCGGATAGTTTGCTGGAATACAGCTGGACTCAGTGTGGCTGCAGACACCTGCTGCATCCAGTACCCTCCAAGCTGTGAGTGAATGCAGGCAGAGATGGGATCCTCGGAGTTGTGAAGATTGTTCCACTGATGCAGTAAAATGTGTGTGTGTGTGTGTGTGTGGGGGGGGGGGGGCTCTAAATTGGGGTGTGGTAGTTTTTACACTCTAAGGGGCCCTGGAGTTTCCGGTGATGAAAATAAAAGTAGGCCACTCAAACGTTTTTTATTCCGCTACATTTAGCATATTCGTAGGTTCAGATTATTAAGACATGAGAGCACTCGACTAATAGATATACCTGCACAGTGATGCAATACAGTTTGCATAATGTGAAATGACTGTTCAGTCCTTTTTGTTTCATTTGCACTGCAGGCTTTGCCACAAAAGTACTAATTAGTATATAGTGGTGTGAGAAGTATAGAGATAATTTATCAAGTAAAAGTACCAATGCCAAGTATTCCATTACTTAAATAAAAGCTGCCCATATAAGTATTACCAGCAAAATACCGGCAACTTAAAGTATGAAAATTTAGCAGTATGCATGAATATTTGCAATTCATTAATATTTATGTTGCGTTTTAACGTTGTGTGTGTTTAAGATGCTTTACTTTTATTGCGGTGCATCATGTTATCATGTTTGCAGTCTAGAAAAAAGTCAGTTTCATGAGCTCAGAAATCCATCTCTGTTGTCTGCGTTATGATAATCCATTCTCCACTTGATCCAAAAGGTTTAGAACACTGCATCCTTCCGTTTATCACATTTTTTATTTTTCTAAATCAGCAAATTTGGTGATACGCGGTTTGCACAGGATAGGAGGCTAGAACTGTGATCTGAAAAGTAACTAAAGCTGTTAGACATATCTAACGAGGGAAAAAGCACAATATTTTTCAGTTGGTAGACCAGTATTCAGATAAAAATGCAACAGAAGCCTAATTATAATAATTATAACCCAATAATATTATATATCAGTCTGAAAGGGGCCATTAGAGTAGTGACTACTGCGCTGCGAATGCTAATTAAGTATTTCTACACTGCGAAATTACTGTTTTTATTCAAGTACGATTTCTCAGTATTTCTCCTAACAACAAAACTAATAATAATAATAATAACAATAATAATAATTTTTCTGATTCACCATTATTGGACATATAACACAAAGTGGATATTTTCCTTCTCAACACGCCTCCTGAATTACTCGAGGACACTCAGCAGGGGAAATGTGCCCTTTTCAGCAGGGCTTTTGTCCTCCGCCGTCTTCGTTTATCTACCAAAAACCGCACCACAGTAACTTTCTTCTCTTCTCTCTCCCCCCTTTCAAAAAACTCTCCTTGTTTGTTGTTTACAAGGTTTCACTGCACGATCATTAAAAAAAATCGCCATTAAAAAGAGTTTATTTGGTTGAGGCAAGCAAGCGGTTTCGTTCCCCCTGTCAGCTCATTGTGCAAAGGCCCTGAATTTATATCAAAATAATTCATTTAAAGTCGCTCCTGTCCCCAAGTTCTTTCCAACCTTGGAACTATAACAGCTTCCAGTTATTTGTGTTTGCTTGTTAAGGTGTTTTTCTTCCCATCTGAGAGGTTTTTACTTTCAAACAATGACAAACAATGTGTTGCGCAGATGCTGCACTCTGTGGAGGCTTCACGGCACAATCGTCATCGAAATGAACTGAAAAAAGTGCGTGCCAGTGACGCCCCCTGGCGACGGTGTTTTGTTACAGCGATCCAAAAAGGGACCAGCTGGTGAGGCTGAAAATACTGAATTCAGTTAATATTTCTTCCAAACAGGCGGTTACAATTACAGGCTTTTCTGTCACCTTAGCGCCCCCCTCCCCACACACACCTAAAAAAAAAAAAGAAAAATAAGAAAATATCAAAAGCGATGCAGATTCACTACTTTAAAACGTGTTCTCATTGCCCCAAGTGGTCCCGAAATAAAAAAAAAAGGCAAATAAAAAAATTGATTGAAAACTACAACTAAATTCTTCCTGCATACTTTTTCTAAACTTTTCTCCTTACCGGTATTAATCTTTTCTTTAGATACTCTAAATGGACGAAATACCAGATCTTTTCATTCAGTCTCATAATTTTAACTTGTTCCAATTGATCACATTTAAATATAATAGACAAATAATACTGAACTCCTTCGCATTTGTTATTGGAGATGTCATGTCAACCCCAATAACACTGAGGGGGCATCAGTGTCTTCAGTAGCAGCTGTTCAGATTAGATTTTCAAGCCGGGTGTTGACCTAATGCAAGATTATAACTACAATTTTCAAATTTAATGTCGGATGCAGTCCATTTTAAATGCACTGTTAGCAAGTGCTGATTTCCCGTGAATGGCTGTGCTCAACCTCCGGATCAACAGGGAAACGCTGGAGGTTTTCAGCACCACGGACAGAGACACGGCACTCTCTCACCTGCAGCATGCGCGCCAACAACCACCCATCACGTGATTAATCAGCTGTGCCACACAGCTGGTGTTTGGAGGCGATATCACTGTTCACTTTCATGGGGAAAAAGCATACTTTCAAAAAAGCTTTAGAGTTTGCTACAAACGCTAGGGCTTTACACCGTATTTGAAAAAGCAAACTTTGCCCTCTTGAAGGCTCTAGCTGCTGTAATGACACGTTTATAATTCCCGCGTTTGAAACAAATGTCTTATTAGGCCTAATTGTCAGTGATTCTTGACAAATTAGTTCTTCGGATAGCACCTAACGCAGGGTGTCTGTATTAACCTCGCAACTCAAAAAGTCTCTATGTCCACTGCACAGTAGCATCACAACTTCACCAATTTAAAGAATCCTACTATATAGGTCGACCGCTCATTGAGTAGCCGTTTTTTTTTGTTATTTTTTGTTTTTCATTTTCTCGGCGTTTGCAGATTTCAGTTTCGGGGTGAGCGCTTTAAGTTTAACACACATTGATTGGCCACGTTCGTTTCTGCTTCTAATCATCTGTTCAGACTCTGAAGCGCGCTCGGATCAATCAGCCAATCTCAAACGTCACCGCTCACTCAGAGAGGGCTAATATCGGCTGTTATACCTGGATTTTATGTTTTAGCAGACGCTGTAAACAAAAGTAGGACGACGGGATGACCAGAAAACGTGTCCAGTTACTGCGCCTGTTAACCTGGAACGGAGATGGAGCTGCTGTTCGCGGACGGAGGTCAGACGGCCTGCAGTACGCGTTTCTCGCAGAGGCTGGGAGTCTTTATGGAGCCAAGAAGAGGCTATCACCCTGCTGACTCTGTCGAGCAGGGCCCAGACGAGAAACTGGGACTGCTGTGGAGGGCCGCACTAAAAAGCCTGTATGGAGTTAAAATAATGTTAAGCAAAACTGAGCTCAGTTTCTCGTCGTTTGGGAAAATTAACTGCCCATGCTTGTTCTAGAGCTTGAAATACTTCTTTAGATGTTATTTTTTGTTAATTGTCTGTGAAGCCGACCTTTAAAAATGTCAATAAAATGCCTGCAATTATCATAATTAACAAATGGTTTGTTTGAGATTATTTAACGCAGAGCCTGATTGCCTCAGTAATTAGCCCCAGGGCAATAAATAAATAAATAAAACCTGAGGCTCCTTATCTGTCCCCACCTTATGCAACACTTTAGTTTATGCTTCTTTTGCTTCACGCAGAATTATTTATGAACAATACATGTCCCCCTCCCTCTTTTTGTTTTTTTTTAACTGAAAGAAGACGAAATATCTATTAATTTACTGTATATAACGCCAAATTACAACAAGGTCAAGACCCTACAGTAATAAAAAAATTAACTGAACACAATAAAATTACTGGTTCATATCACACTATCATAGTTTGGTGGCACATGAATAGAAAACATTACTTTTTTAAAATTATTATTATCACAAGTTAACGAGAGTCCAGCTCACTTTACACAGTGTCGGTGGTGCGTGAATTGACAATCACAGTAAATTCCCTATGCCAAACACTATATATAGCACGGATAAAAGTCTGGCGTGCTCAGTTTTCCAACTTGGAGATGAATTCTTCTTCTTCACATGCAGCCAAAACGTTACAGTAATAGGATTAAGCTACAATGACGCGTTACGTGTCATGAGCTTATGTTTGGTCTCCTGCTAGTATGCAGTGGAGTAATAAAAAGAAGAACATCTAATATAAACCAAGTAAATAATCAACAGACTTCAACATTAAATCACTCTGCATGTAACATACTAGAGCGTTTAAACTGCGTGCCTGGGGCTCTGGTGAATGCCTCTTGTTAACCTACTTCACTTCAGCTTTCAAAAAAAGATGCATTTCAAAGCACGTCAGTCACGACCGACCGACGTAGTTTGACCAGCAGTCTTTGACCACCAGATGGAGACAGCGACCAGAGAACCAAATCTGTATTTTTAAAGTCTTTATTCCGCGGCTGGTGCTTCAGTATTCAAACATGAGTTCAGGTCGGACTCTCAGTGAGATGCAGCAAAAATGATCTGTCGAACAGAACCGGATCATTAATATAAGACCAGTTGAAAACTAATTTCTCTCACATTTTTAGTCGTGGCTATAATGACAAATTGTTTGTATTTTTTTCTAAGAAAGCATTAAAAATTTTTTTTTTTTTTTACTTCTTCATGCAATTAGTGGGGTTAGGTTAACTGGTGATTCTAAACTGGCCGTAGGTGTGAATGGTTGTCTGTCTCTCTGTTAGCCCTGGCGACCTGGCCAGGATGTGTCCTGCCTCTCGACCTGTGACAGCTGGGACAGGCTCCAGACTCACAATAGTCTATTCAAAAGAACAAAACCAAACAAACCAAACACAGAAACAATAAGTCACTGTTAGTGGGTGTGTGAAATACGCAGGGTATTTGTAGCATTGCTTTTTGGCCACAAGATGGTGCATAAGAACCATTATTGAGAAGGAATGACGCATGCGCAGCAAAGCGGCACGATTTGCAGACATCTGTCCTGTTTAACTGCATAAGTACACGTTAAAGCATGTGCAATAAAAGGCCTCAAAGAGAGAGCGAAAGAGAGAGAAAAAGCTTTGACGAGTGCTTTTATTTAAAAGAAGAGAAAGTAAACAGTTCCCCCTCATCAGCCTGTGATAACACAGTGTAGACAGTATGTTTACAGGGTAAGTGTTACCGTGTTTTTACTTTAAACATTGTCTTATTTCGAGCCTGCTCTTATGCTTCATTTCTGACAGAATGTTTAAACCGTATCAAGAATCATAAAGATCTTTTTGAACCACTACTGTTTGCAAACAAACAAGCAAACAAAGTGCAGCTTCGGGTTTGGGGCCGAAGTGTAAATGAGAGTACAGCATTGCTGAGTGGAGGGTGTGAATGTACATGTGTAAGAAAGTGTTGAGGCAGAGTAAGGGCACCAGTTGGGATTTTAAGGGTCTATATTTAAACTATCTGGTCTCCAGTTTCTGCAGCTGTCGCCAAGTTTAAGTTCAGCACCTTGAGCCTTTCTCAGCCATGCTCCCGGTTCACAGTTATAAACCTGCCAAACTCAGAGAGAAGCAGGGACTGCCCTCAGCTTCATAGCCCCTCAAAGCTCAAGAAAGTGAAAGGTTGTCCCTCGCATGAAGCTAATTTTAGTCTGGTGAAATGCAGTGAAAGGTTCTTCTACAGCCAAAGCACGTCCACTATAATTCCTCATTTACTGTGTCACTGTGAATTTGTCCATTCTCCGCCTCTGACTGACACCCCACTAAAATATCTGCCTAATTACCAGCTCATCTTTAACTTTAACTTTCAACCTCACACCCCCACTAGATAACACAGTTAGTGCTTCTTTTTGTATACCTTCTTTAAAATGCCTTTATGCGTCAAAATCCTCTGTTTTGTCGTTAAAAACTGTTGTTGTAAATCTTACCCATTTCATAACTAAATATGGTCCTCAGGTTATTCCCAGCGGTTCATTTTTGAGAGTGTTGGTGGTGCGTTTTGTGGCGCACAGCTTGTCTTTAACAGCACCACCACCAATAAGAGGAAATTTTATGCATTTTTTTTCACATGAAGCTTCTCAGAGGTTATCACACAAAATGCGTTATAATCATTAAAAAAAATATCAGCTGTAGTCCTGAATGCAGCTCTTAAAGCGTTGAGAGAGGTTTGGTTATTTTACTAAATGAAGTGTAACTTCTGTTTCTACAGCAGGCCTCAGCGGGACGAAGAGAGGGATTTCTGATGGGTAAGTAACGGTGAAATGTTTTTAAAAACGTAGACTTAAATTAGACATTTCACTGATTCTGTTGAAGTGTGATGACAACTCTAATGTGCGTAATTTATCTGCCACTTAAGACAAACATGTTTCCCACATATGACAAAGATCCTACTAATTTAGCACTCCAGCCTGTACTTTGGAGGTAGTAAAACAATCTCTCATTATGCAGGCAGAAGAGATAGATAGACTGACTGTGTGTCTGCTGAAGTAGTGCCTACTGTCCAGTGGCAGCTCTGAGCCTAATAACAGAGCTTAGCTGGCATACCAGAGCCGGTGGCACACTGGTGTAGCGGTAACTCAGAGAGAGCCTGGTAATTACCACCGGCCGCTGACACCATGCTGCAAATGCACCGGTCAGCAGTGAGAAGACCAGCGGGGCATTTCTCCTCCCCCTGCTGCCAGGGCGCCATGGTGATCAGCCCTGGCACATCAATGGTGAACTAGAAGAAAGCGCTTCCTCCAAACAGCAGAATGACAAAGCCTGTTTTTCCACCTCAAGAAAATCCGAATTTATTTTTCCCCACTTTGTTGTTGAACATCAAATGTCTTTAGTTTTCTCTCTGCCCTCATATAGTCTCGCTCTTTTGGACTATAAGCACCAAAATGGGAGTCATAAAGACTTTCTCTCAGGAGAGGCCCACTAGAAAACATACTGCAGGGCCGGAATGGGAAGTTTATTTTGCTTGGTGCTTGCATATCTGTGGGATGTGGGGCTCTGTGCACAGTGGGCTGCAGGAGCACACCACGTTCTGCACGGAGGAGTTCATCGCAGCAGCTCCCTCAAATCCCATTCTTCTTCTTGTAATAATTTGAATTAATTCCCACCATATCCCCCTGATTTCTAATTCCTCACTAATCTTAATCTTATGTTGTCTATTTTTCTTTCTTTATCCATCCGTGTTTTCCCAGCACCGCCCTCCCTCTTCTTCTGTCATCTTACAGGCTAAAATGGTCCCAGCAGCTTTTCTCTGGGCCTTTTGTCCCTGCTCAGGGAGACGTTTGGCACACAGAGGATCGTGTTACAACTTTCATTTCCTGAATGTTTTTCTTTTCTTCTCTTTTTTTTTTCTTCCCCTGTGTGGAACCAAGAAGGTCATTTTATCCCACTCTGCAGCATGAAGATGAAGAGCGAGGGGAGCAAGATGGCACCTCAGATTCAGGCTGCTGTCACTCCAGCTTCGGCAAACAAATAAAGTACAAACTGCATAGAGCTGCAGGATCCTGGTGGAGAGTGGCTGCAGTGTGGTTTGGGCACAGTGGGGGTGTGGATCATGTGTGTGAAGTTGTGGGGACTGGTTACTTGAGCTATTTGTGAGCCCCAGGATAGGTGAGGCGATGCCTCTTGGGAGCATGAGGTAGATTTCATTATCCCATATCCCATACCACTTCCTCTTGTTGTGTCTGCCACCCCTGCCCCTCCCTCAAAACCTCTTGAGCCTCGAGTAGAGATGTGTCTTTTAAACCTGTGGACCATTCTTGGCTGGGCAATAAAGCAGAAGAACATGCGGCAGAGTGATAACAATCTGCCAGATTATTATTGGGAAATAAATCCTATGAAATAACAGGGAATCCAGTCATTATGCCTCTAGTTATGTCTGGCACCTTCAGAGATGCCAAAAAGGCTGATTAATGTTTAGAAGCTCTCTACATGGTCACAATAAGACAGATGTTAGTCACTCTTGATGCCTGAGGGTGAAACAGTACCTGAGCTAGTTTTAGGTACATTTGCAGTGTAGAGTTGTTTGAGTCAGAAAATGTACCAGTTGTGTTTGGTTTAAATCACTGAAAAAGACAGAAACAGCAAAGCTTTAGTCAGTCTAATACAGTTTTAGCTTTTCTACTAATACTTGCCAACTGGTGGTAGCTTTTAATGGCTCAGAGAAACAGTTGCCAGGCGATGTCCAGCATCTTATCTGCCTGTCATCTTCCAGACGTTGATTTTAAGGGTTTAGGTCAGTTTGGGGGAACTGTGGATTCATACAGCCAGTTGTAGAAACAACGTTTCAGCCTAGTATCCATTATCTTTAGCTCACCATTTAACCATGCATTCCAAATTCCCCATTGATTCCCTAATATTTGACCTTTTTTCTGTTGCCGCTGAAACTATTTTCATTGCTTTTATCTTTATATGTATGCAGATCACTCATCCAATATGTATCCATTTAGTTCATCCCTTTTTTTACCTTTGGCTCAGCCATTTGACAAATGGTGGTCAAACTTCTCAGCAGATGATAAACTCGCAGATGTTTTTCTTTAAAATCAAGTTATAATTTTCTATATATTTTTTTAATTTGTTAATTTTCCCATGCAGCACTTGCAAATGCCTCAGATGGCGATCACTCAAAAAGATGAATAAACTGCTGGCTTCTGGACCCACAGACTAAACTTGAAAATGAAACAAATGTTTTATTCTATATTTTATCACAGGATTTGTCTACAAACTGAGACGTGTGGATAAGAAATGTCAATTTTACTGATATAATGGAGTCACAAAATACACAAAAGTTGTGCCAAACCTCTTTAGGAGTGAAGACTCAGGCATCCATGAAAGTGTTTTCTAATTTTAAAATGTATCCTGCTTGAATGAAATATTTATTATAAAGACTTATACTGCTTCTACTTCTATGGAAATATGTCTGCTCCAAAGATAAGGACATATGGAAATCAACATTTTCATTCTTGTCTATAGATAAAAAGAGCATGAAAAGACTGGAAGCATCGACAAACTGATATTACTAATGAGTCTCATATGCAGCTTATGCCTGACGTTCGTGAATCCTTAAAACGTGTCAGTGAGCCTGACTGTGGTTTGCATGTTCCTTTATTATGATGAATGGTTTGTATTGTAGTTTATTTTGACTCATCCCCCCACATGCAAACAGCTGACTGCCGAACACCATATTAATCAGTGACCGTTTGTGCCTGTTTGAGCAGTGTTGGCTAATAATTACAGCACGTAACGCTTTCGGAGAATGACATAGCCTTTTTAGACATTTACCTGTAGGTTTTAAACAGTATGAAAGTAATCACGTTTCTTAAGAAGGATATTTGTTCCCCTACTAAATCGTGCTCCTCCCTTAGTTTTTTCTTTCTCTGGACTTCACAAAGCGTCCATACCTTCCATCAGGCGTTTATAAAGTCTGAAAATTACATTAACAAAACCAGTAAGTGCTCACAGGAGTGGAGCAAAAACACTCCAGACTGAAGTCACTTTTCTGATCAAACGTACGAGGCTAATGCGACTATCACCTTTCTCCCCAAGCTCCAGAAATACAGATATCTGATTCTGAGCAACCAGAGCTGGGTTTTGTCTCAGGAAGGGGAAGTTATATGAGCCCGTGCCTTCTGGTCACTTTTTTTTTAAATAGAAATCCTTTTTTCATAGATGCACGTC
>VUQK01013235.1:0-12877 GCA_015106715.1 Bujurquina vittata | reverse complement strand
CGCGCGGGCGGTTGGGGGCGTGGGGGTGGGGGGGGGGGGGGGGGGGGCTGTGTAACTGGATGGTGGGGGATTTAAGACCTCATGGATGGCATGCTTTCTCACTATGTAACCTTGACTTACCTGGTTAATGTTCGATTCCTGAAAATGATTAATGACACGGGCCTTTTGTTGTCTATGCCACATTTGCCCCTTGTTGTATATATTTCATTAATGGAAACAAGGTCACTTTGTGGTATATGAAGACAAAACATGACATTTAAAGTCCACAGAATGTCTTGTTGCATTGTTTTGTAAAGTTTTTATGAAATAAAAATGTCATCTTATTTCATGGTGTAAATGTGTCTTTTTATCTGTTCTTTGTCTTTTAGCCCAAAACCCAAGACGGAGGCCATGGTACGATCACCTCCTGTCATGTCCCCCTCCACTGCCGCCCAGATGGACTCTAAAATGCCCAATCAGGGCAAATCAGGGAGCACGGGCAGCCAATCACAGCCCTCACCCTGCGACCCCAAGACTCTCGGTGCCAAAGGGACTCAAAATGTTGCAGGTGGAATGGGGCTTAAAAATGGCCAGGGCCTAACCTCTGGCCAAAGCTCCAAGGTGAAAGTCAAAAGGGAGAGAAGCACCTCTGTGGAGTCATTTGAACAGCCAGAGAGTGGTACACCTACCAGTGACGAAAAAGGTAAGAACCACCATAGCCAGTACAGTATTATCAGACCATCTGTTGTGTTCTTTGGTTATACTACATAATCTGCCAAGTGAATGCAAATTGGACATCTTGAAAGATGTACTTTGCAGTACTTCATTTCCACTCACACTGATAAACCCTAAGGGCACTGATGGCTTTATGTGTGTTTACAGATAGTAGCAGGGTGAAGAGGATGTGTGTTGCGGAGAGGAGGCAGCCGTACAGTGGAGCTGACTGGTGCTCTGGGGGAGAAAGTGACGAAGATGACAAAGGATTCTTCAGTAAGTGTGTTAACAAGGGCATCCAAGCATGTATAGTATTCCCTCAATTAATCAACTGGACTTCATGGCAGTATTTCCTTTGAACGGCATTTCCCATAAGCCTGTGCTTAAACTCATGGTCTACCCTGTTGTCTCCCTGCAGACTGTAACTCCAGTGATGTGAAGCCCCAGGACTCTGTCACACATTCTACCTCCAATGCTGGACTCAGTCGCTCCTCAACGCCCTCCCACAATACACTGGGAGGCCAAGGCTCCACAACAGAGCCTGCTAGTGGCCAGAAACCAGGCTCAAAACTTGTATATGTCTTCACCACAGAGATGGCAAACAAGTAAGGAAGCCAGGAGTTAGTTGGTTTTTTTTTTATTCTTTTTTTTTTAATACAAGTTTTTGTCTTTCAAATATCTTGGCTTAGAAATTGGACATTGCTGTTTTAATTATTAGTATTTACAGTTGGTTTGTGTGTCAAAGTTTATGAGACACTAATGAAACCATCTCGTCACTTACATCTGGTCTGCAAACATTCATTAAGTAACTCTTATAAAAAATTCCATCCATCACCACGTAGGCCTCACATTTGCGATTAAAAATCAACCTGCAATAGGAGTACGTGTATGAATAAAAGGTATTACAACATTAAGCCCTTATAGATCCCAGCTTTTCAACAAAAGCATGGATAACACAAGAGGCACAGTGAAGATGAAAGTTTGACGTGGAGCCGGAGTCTGTCCACACACACACACGCACGCACGCACGCACACACACACACACACAGAACGAAGAGCAAAGAGAGAGTGAGCTCAGGTGGAGTGAAAGAAAACATTCTTGTTCCTGCAATCACCAGTAAACCCTTTACTGGGAAACAGCTGGAGGAGTCCCTCATCAAACCACCTGATCAATATGTGCCAGCATGAAGACAAGTTAACTTTGGAGCTTCTCCCAAGCCAGTGCCGTCTGTTTTACACAGTGAAAATCTACAGTAAAGCTGCAGCAGTTAAAATGTGCAGATGAACTGTTAACTTAGACTGACGTGATGTTTAAATCAGGCAGCTTGCTGAAGACTGATGGCAGCCATCCTGCTTTGAATTGCAGCGATACCTGCAGTAAGCAGGAGCAAGTCTAAAGGGGGGCATGAGGTGTACTAGGCCATATTTATTTCAAGGTTTTAGCATCATTTTGTGGATTTCTCCAAAGGTCAGTAAAAATATCTTTGAGTCACTAACCAGGGGCTATTGGATTGGACACTGAATTATTAATAATTAGTAACTTTAATTTGTACACCATTAGAACATACATTTTCTGCAGCAGGAAAAGTTGCATCAAAGTACAGGGAAAAACTCAGGTCTAAGAATGTTGATCGGTTCGCTTTTCTTCATGCTCCTTTGAAGGCTTGCAGACACTCATTCTGACTCATTCTCTAGCACAGAGACGCACATGCCCCAAAAAACATACACATGAGCGCACACCAAATTTACCTCATCCAGGAGCTACAAGTCTGTCAGAACTGACAGAGTAAAGGCTATTTTATTTTATGCCTTAGTTTAGGTTGTATGCACACCTTATTGTATTTTTCATTACTGTGCTTGGGATTATTTTTGCATTTAAGAAAATGTTTTCTTTAAAAAATATGGAGTAAATGCATTGAAAGAGTTTAGTGTTTTTTTGTTTTTTTTTAAGATTTATGCGGTTAAACTATTAAAAACACTGGTTTCCATTTTAGAAACGGCAATAAGCCATTCATTTTAAAAGACCTGTGTTTTTTCTCTTGTGAAGCTTTATTATTGCTCATTAATAAAAACAAAATGATTTCTTATTAGATTACTCAATTAATTGATTGAATAATCAATATAATACTCTTACTAAAATAATCGATAGCTGCAGCCCTATAAAACATTCAACAACACAGTTCAAACAGAATTGATAACACTGATATTTGCCTCAAATATATTTCTGTGCCCCTGTCATCAGTGATTTTTTTTTAAAGCTTTTGATGTTTGTATGTTTGAGTGAAGGACAGCGGAGGAGGCCAAGTACCTTTGTCCCAACTTTTTCAGTTACAGTCTAAATCTGTTGTGTGTAACTGCACAAGCACGTGTGTTTCTCAGTGGGAGTACATGCTTGGCTTAGATTAACACTCTGTAGGGAGATGGAGATCAAAGATGTGGATGCTCAGTGGAAGGTGTGTGCATGTAATAGTTTTCTTAGTCTGTTGACCTTGGCATTACCTTCATGGTCTCATCTAGTACTCATTCATCCGGCTCAGTGACACACACACGCACACTATTGTGTCTGATGACTGATATCTGACCGTCTGCCTCCTTGTCCTCAGGGCAGCTGAAGCAGTTCTTACTGGCCATACAGAAAACATCATCGACTTCCACATGAAAAACATCTCCAACAAGGACAAAGCTCACCTCCTTTTGGTAAAGACTCCTCTTGATTTTTATATATATATATATATGTGTGTGTGTGTGTGCGTGTATGTATGTATGTATGTATATATGTATGTATGTGTATATATATATATATATATATATCTCAAAGAACATGAACGTCATTATCTTGAGACTGCTACATCTTAATCCTGTTTCTCTTGTTATGTGTTAAAGAACAATGCAGCAAACGTCCTGCGAAATGACTCCAAGCCTCCCCAGCAACCTCCGTCCCACACCCAAGATCAGAGCCACCAGCCTGGATCCAAGCCGTCCTTATCTGGCATGGCAGAGCCTGCCCCACCACAGCCTTCAAATCAAGGGAACCAATCTGGTGTTCTTCCACAGGAAGGTTCATCCTCTACAGGCATGGAATCCAAAAATATTCCCGGCAGTAGCCCTCGTAACACTACACCCCCAGCTGATCAGGCCCCTGTCACCCAGCCAGAGACAGGCCTCAACCCCCCAACTTCAGGTGAAAGTGGACAGGGTGCAGGATCTGGTGGAGCAGGTCTGACACCTCAACAGCAACAGCAACAGCAGCAGCTGGCCCAGGAGCTGTTGAACATGGAGGCCAACACAGAGGGTCTTTCTCAAGAACAGTTAGAACATCGGCAGCGCTCGCTACAGACCTTGCGAGATATTCAGCGCATGCTCTTCCCTGATGACCGTGATGCCCCGCCAACTGGCCCTCCACAGTCACATGGTGGTGGACCCCATGATGGAGGCCCTGATTCTGCACCCCGGAGACCTGAGCAGGGGCCTTTACAGGCTATGATGGCACAGTCTCAGAGCCTTGGACCACCAGGTGGACCAGGAGTACCTCGTCCACAAGGTCCACCTTTTGGCCCACCCCATGGTCCGAGGGACATGCCCCCCTTTCCACAAGACGAAATGGGTCCGCATATGGGAGGTCCAGGTGGATGTGGAGATGGAGACCAGATGACCCCAGAACAGGTGGCGTGGTTGAAGCTGCAGCAAGAATTTTATGAAGAGAAGAGGAAGAAACAAGAAATGCAACACCGGCCACTTGCTCCAGATATGATGATGCACCCCCATGGTCCACGTGGCATGATGCGAGGACCCCCGCCTCCTTACCAGATGGGCCCAGGAGAGCTATGGGGAGGACCTGGTGGGCCACCAGATCACTATCCAGAGCGCATGAGCATGGGTCCTGGTCCCAGGGGTATGCCCCCACATATGCAGAGGATGCCTGGTTTCTCTGGTATGATGAATCCTGAGATGGAGGGTCCCCCGAGGCCTGGAATGGGATGGCCTGATGATATGCCTCCCCGTATGGGAGAAGCACGGGGTTTCCCTGGAGGACCTGGGGGAATGTTTGCTGGTCCAGGAGCTCGTGGTGAGCGTTTTCCAAACCCTCAGTCAGTCCAAGAGGCAATGTTTCACCAAGGAATGGGTGGAGACAAGGGCCTCCCTCCAGGGATGATGATGGACATGCAAAGGATGATGGGACACCAAAGAAGTGGAATGGAACCAGGTAATGGCATGGGTATGTTTCCCAGAATGCCTGGTGATGGCCCTATGAGTCCATCGTCCAGACTCACTGGAATGGGGGGGCGAGAAATGGGGCCTGAGTTTGGCATGGGGCCTGGCCCTGGGCCAGGACCTCATATGCACCCTTCCAAACTACGAGATCCCCCCATGAATCTGAGTCCTGATGAGATGATGAGAATGAGAGGAGGTGGAGGGCCAATGGAGAACATAGGTCCACAAGGCAGGCCCATGCAGGGTCCTTCCTTCCCTGAGCAGACACAGTCAGGAGACTTTCCTATGGGGCCTGCGCGGTCCTTCCCTGGGGGTCCTGGAGGAATGAGGGGTCCTCATGCAGACCAAGCATTTGGTCCAGAGCACAGATCTACACCAACTGGAGGTAATGGCCGCATTAACCATCTCCCCTCTGCGGGTGGTCCTGCACAAGGCCAGAGGGGCCGCAAGCCAGCAGATCTGAATGTTCAAGCAGGAGGTGGGAACTCTCCCAGTGTTAACCCACTTAAGTCCCCTCCTCTGAGGCAAGTGCAGTCCCCAATGATGGGCTCTCCATCAGCTAATCTAAAATCCCCTCAAACGCCGTCCCAACTAGCTGGCATGCTCACTAGTGCCACAGGTCCTGCTGCCCCCCCAGCACCTCCATCTTCTGCACCAATGAAGTCTCCCCACTCCATGATGGGCTCGGCAGGTGCCTCTCCTGTTCATATGAGATCTCCTTCTCTTCCTAACCCATCTCCAGGATGGGCCTCTTCACCAAAACCACCCATGCAGAGTCCTGGAGTGCCCCCTCAGGGTGGCAAGCCTCCCCTCAGTATCACCTCACCGAATATGATGCCAAGCATGGAGCAAGGTATGGATTTTTTTTCTTTTCTGTTAGAATTAGTGTCTCGTCTTCCTCTTAAGAAGAAAATACTTAATAAAAAGTTCCATTCAGTTAATATTGGGGATTTTTTTTATAAATGATATGGTGTTGAATTTTCGTTACTGTTTGTAATATGTTTTTTTAAATCCTATTTCAAATGTTACTCACCCTGTAAAAACAAAATCGTCCTAAAAACTGAAAACAATATATATCTGATGTGGTTATCTTTCATGTTCATCAGAGCTTTTAGATTAACACATCTGTGGGGTGGGGTTGGGTGGGTTATGGTCCGGTGCCTCCCTCTTCTGGCCACATAATGTAGAAGCTAGCTCATCTTGCTAAGTCTGAAGGTGCACTGTAAATTGCAAGGAGTATCACTTTTAGTATAATTTAAAGCAATGCAGAGAAAGAAATATTGACTGCTGTATTTTATCATTTGTCGTGCCGTCTCTTTCTCAAAATGTCATCATCTAGGTGGTAACGGCCCTCCCTCAGCCCCTCCTTCATCAGGGGCTCCATCTGGCTCCATGTCCCTCCCAGGCAATGTCCCGTCTGGTAGTCCTTACACCATACCCCCTGAACCAACACTATCCCAGAACCCTCTCTCCATCATGATGTCACGCATGTCCAAGTTTGCAATGCCTAGCTCCACCCCACTTTACCATGATGCCATAAAGACTGTTGCCAGCTCTGATGATGACTCACCGCCAGCTCGCTCCCCTAACTTGCCTTCAGGGAACAATAATGGTAAGACGTGAAATATCTTCTGTGTAATTTGTAATTTAATTTCTCTGAACTTCAGTCCCTGTTCTCTCTCTATATAATCACTTCTTTTTGGCTTACAGGTATGGCAATGAATCACCAAGGTAATCCACGTATGATGGGGCCTGGAAACGCTGGACCTATGCCTGCTCTCAGCCCCCTAGGTATGAATCCAATGGGATCCCAGCCTCTTTCACACGGCATGCCCCCACAGATGCCCTCTCCCAATGCCCCTAATATGGGCCCAGGCATGATGCCTCATGGCATGATGATACCACCAAATCCTCAAGACCCTGGTATGGCCAATCCTCAAATGATGCCACAAGGACGCATGGGTTACCCTCACCGAAGCCAGGGATACCCCCTCACCCAGTCCCCATCACAACAAGGTCCCTTCTCTCCGCACAATGGTCCTGTTCCCCAAGGTTTCCCTGGTCATCCTATGGGTTTCCAGGGAGAGGGACCTATGGGAGGACGGATGGGGAATATGTCTCATGGGGGAGGGGGTGATGGGGGTATGTGCAAACCCAATACCCCTGGTGGGCCAGAGTTCAATAACATGCAAGGTGGATTCAGTGATGCAGACCTTCATGAGGTAATGCGGCCGGGGGCTTCTGGCATTCCCGAGTTTGACCTGTCCAGGATAATCCCGTCAGAGAAGCCTAGCCAGACTTTGTCTTACTTTCCTCGAGGTGGAGGAGACAATCCTGGAGGGAAACCGCCTCACCCTTCTGGCTTTCCCATGCAGGGAATGATGGGTGATGGTCCGCCAAGGATGGGGATGCCAATGCAGGGGATGGGGGGGATGTCAGGGGGTCCTGGTCCTGGCGGAATGGGCCCTCAAGACATGCCAATGGGCAACCCTGGCCACAATTCAATGCGGCCACCAGGATTCATGGGCCAAGGCATGATGGGACCCCAGCACCGGATGATGTCCCCTGGGGGCCCAGGTGGGATGATGCAGGGGAGACAAATGGCCCATCCAGGCCCTGGCGGCTCACCTAACATGATGATGTCACTGCAGGGCATGGGAGGCCCCCCACAGCAGACAATGATGATGGGGGGTCAGATGAGGCCTCGTGACATGGACATGGGCTTCAGTCCGGGCCCTGGAATGTTCTAATCCAACAGAAAACTTGTATCTAGAATGTTCTCGGACAATACACAAGGATGGAGTAATGATAACGGACTGTGGAGCGTATTCAGAAATCTGATGGACTCAAGTAAAGGAGGTATAATATGAACGAAAGGGTGTACCCAGAAAACAAGCGGAGTGGAGCTAACCAGTCACCTGGTAATGTCCTGTGGGAACTATTCCAGCGGAGACTCTGAAAGGGCCGCATTGGAGTACTTTTGCCACAAGAACATTTAATTTTGACTCATGAACTTCAGAATGTATGGGATTGTTGTGCATCGGTTTCGCAAAACTGTTCATGTGTTTTTTTTGACTATCTGACTGTAAAGATGACTTTGACATCAAAGAGGAATCAAACCTAACTAAGTCAGCGTGGAGATGCTACAGTATATGTCTACTTTTTTGAAATTTAAAAAACAAATTTGTCACAAAAGTGGTATGGAACAAGAGAAAGGAAAGAAGAATTTGTGCTTTGTGAAGACTTTAGTGGAAATCCATCTTGTCTCTCGCTCCATTGTTTTGACTGTTTCTGTACAGTATATACGTGAGAGTGCGTTGGCGTGCTTGACAGAATGTGTGTTTGTGTGGTATGTATGTATGTGTCTGTGTGTATAGGCATTCTATCAGTGACCTCTCGACTCCTCTTACCCAGCTTTCATTGGGGGAGGAACGCCCCCTAAAAATACTGTACTGTTTACCATTGGTGGGCTATTCAAATTTTAGTCTATTTTAATTTTCTTTGTAACTCCAGTGTATAACAAACCAAACTATGACCTCATTAAGATAATAGTATTATTAAAAAAAGCACAAACATGGACCATCTGCAGAAAGCGTCTTCTTTCTCTATTTTTACCATTTGAAAGCAACACATTTAAGTGTAAGGATCCTGGCAGCTTTGCAGCACCATGATAATCTCCAGTCCATTTCAAGTTGTGGATGACATTTGACTTTGTGCTCCAAAACTTTCAGGACTCAACGTTCGCCAGAGTGAATAATATTGCTAATACCCAGATGTGCTGTGTTCTTGTTCCTGTTGTGTTCCTGTTTTGTTTTGACTCTCTTGTTGACTCTGGGTAATGATCATTCCCACAGCAATAATCTCCTGATGGTCAGCAGAATAGGACAGGAGTGGCTGCATGCCACAGCAGGTATGCCAGGTATTATAGAACTAGAGCTAGGTAGATCTGGTAAAAAATCTTTTAGTAAGGCAGGTGTGGTGTCCGGAGTGAGACACAGAAATGTAAACACGTACTGCTTACCATCCAGTTGACTTCCTCTTTTCTCTATTGTATAAGCTTGTCATGTGTTTCTCCATTGGCTTTGGTGCAGAATAGCCTACCAGGGCTGTGGTGATGGACTACAAATAAAAGATATTGTTTTGGTATATACATGTCTATGGAGTGTGTGTGTGCGCGCGTGCGTGTACATGTGTTCACAGGAGTCTTCACTATTTTAGTTATGAGGTCCAGTGAGTTTCTTTGTCTTGTACATATAAAACCAGCTTACCAACATTCATCTAGGAGGAGTGCAAGGAGCAGCATCGATATGTTGACATTTTATCAGGAGGTACTAAAGTGAGACTATTTTCAGAGGACACCACACTTCTAAAATAGATTCAAGCTTGATGCATTCATAAGCTTCTCAACTGGCTTCAATAGAGGCCGTAAGGTTTTCCTAACCCGTGTTTTAAATTTTTATTTTGACTGCTGGGAATAGTTCTCAGCCTCTTGCAAGATGTGAGCTGAAAGAAAAACAGACTTCATATTGATTAAAACCTGTATTCATGTCTCACCAAATCAAAATAAATCATTATGAGCAGCAGGTCAGGGAAATTCCCACAGATGAGGTATGAGGTGTATATAATGGGCATATATTCAAACATGCATTACACTGCGGTCTCACAAGAAGGCAAAAGGTTTCATTCAAAATGTGCTGTAACAGAATTACTGTTCTATGTAAAGGTGCTATATTCCACACACCTTCATAAAGACTTGATTCAGTATATTAAACTGGATTTCCCTGAAGAATATGGCTGAATATAATGAATACAGCTGGGAGCTCAACTGATTTGATGGAATAATTTAATCAGCAATCAGACAGGCCCCATTATATAAACTCATCCATATATCAGTGCGAAATATAGCTGCAGCAGGTTGAAAATAGTTTCCCATAAAAGAAAAAACCTGAATTTATCCTGCAAGTATCCATGTATATCTATGAGCCATAAAGGCCTCACCTCCTCAGCAAATTAAAAACAGGAGCCATTTTACTGAGTGACTTAGTTACAACAAATATGGGTTTAAGACATTCACATATTCTTTCCTAATGCAGCAAATGCTTAGCAATACAAATCAATTTGCAATTGTAAAGAGTCCCCAACAAATGTAAACTTTATTCTTGTTTAGTCACCAGCAGTTTTAGGAAATTATTGGACTTCTTAACCCTGGAACACTAACGTGAGCTTTGTAATACCATCACTCATTTTCACATGGGTGCAAAAGTCACCTGGTGTTAATGTTCTAGGGTTTTCAAAATGAAGCCATATGTGTGGGTCTAAATGCAAAACGGCATTCAAATACACATGCATCAAGGATCTGTCACGCATTTTCACTTTGCCAACACTTGTCATTGTAATAGTGATTTAACATCATTTAAAAGGTTCTATATCAGATTTTAAGCTTTTACACAGCAGCAAACAGTTACTTGTAAAGATGTAGTGAAGCGATGGTGTTCTTTCAGAGGATGAAGCTGCAGACCTCCCGTGTGTTGTAAAATGACTGTCTCTGTTCTTTGTTTTCGTAGCCAGCCCGGCCACACCTGCGTTACTGAGTCCCTCCCTTTGAAAAGGTTTGTCCTCCTCACTTTCATAAACAGACAGAATGCAGTCCAGTGTTCAAATGGTGGCCCCCACCCCCCACAAAGACCAAAAACAGAAGCAGCTGAAGTCAAGATGATAGTAAGTTTATGACATTATCAAGTACAATAATAGGTTCCCAATAATTTAGTCCATCTAAGATGTCAACATGAAATATCATTGTTACATGAATCCAATCTGAATGAAGGGGGGGGGGGCACATGGGAAAAGTGCCATTGTTTGTTGGTGGACATGCAGCATGTCACAATGATTTAATAGCTTTTACCATGTGAGCACAGAGTGATGGTTAGGGCTGGCTGCTTTTTGTTGGTTCACATGTGCACAACCTTTCTGGTTGTAAATGAAATGCAAAGAGTTTTTGGGGGGGGGCACTTCAAAATGTCATTTATAGCACCTTTAATGTGATTACCATGGTAACAAAACTATGTTGAATCCTGAAAGCAAGTGGTGTAACCTGAAAGATCTGCAGGAGTGGCTGTACTCCAGCGCACTCTGATACAATAATGACATGCTGGCTGGATGGAGTGAGAATCAGGAAGTAAAAAGGCATGACGTGTGCTCATTGTTAGAGTGTAATCTCATGGATAGCAGTGTGTTAATATGAAGGTTTGCTGAAGGTTCAGGGTTTGGTCAAGCCTTCGGTGCTGTTACAACGTGACTTGTAGTCTTTGGGGCTCATCCTGTAAGCTGAGAGGACCTGTTTGAACTCATGCAGTGGGCAGTAGACTGCACTACAACCCGGTATGAGCTGATCCTACAGAAAGAAAAAACAACCTAGGGTTAAAGGGGGAGGGGGAGGGGGGGAGGCAGAAAATCAAAGTTTATTTTGCTTATCTTAGACACATTCTCAGCTCCTACCTGGCCTACATATGACACTTTAACAAAGGCCTCATTAGTCTTCCGGTTCTGGTGCAGCTCTAGAGTGAGATCAGCGGCATACGGTGGCCATCTCATATCAAAAATCCCCAGAGCCAACAGACAAGGAATCAGAGTGGTGTCATGTGCAGAGTACAAAAGCATCTTCCTGTTTCAAAGAGCATTTCAAGAGAGAAACATTTAAAGACCAACTATAGTTAAGTTTATGTGTGAAATATATGCGCCCATCATAAGGTGTCTGACCTGCTTGGCTCTGATGAGGTGCCCTGTAGTTTCTCCTCAATGTTGTCTCCCAGTACATGCAGGAGGGGTCCCACAGACAGCTGCAAATTCTCTCTACCACAGACAGCAAGAGAATTAAAGGCAGCCTGTGGAGCTGAATACACAAGTGGTAAATCTCAATCTGGCCTTTTAGATAAGCCCCTGGACTGGTGACTTTGGTTAATCTAACCTCTTGCTGGGCTCAAAGATATGGTAAATCATATCCACGGCTCTTTGTTCCACTTTATCCCTCCAGGTGCCCAACACTCGAGGGCAGGGCAGGCCGTGCGTCTGTTAATGTAAAGGAACAAGTCACGGCCAGTGCTGGGCAGCACAAATCTTCAAAAAGTAACCTCTAAATTCTATTTAAATAGCATAAAGCTAAATGCATAGATTTGTCTGAGTATGAGTGATTATTAAATGACAACAGGTAGACCCCAACGCCACCACTGGCTTTGACTAGTGGGAACAAGAAAGAAAATATGTATAAATAAATAAATAAAAAAAGAGAAGTCCAATAAAGAAACCTCTCCAATCTTGTAGTGGCTTCATACTCATTAAATGCGATTTCGGCCTTTATTGTGACGCATGGATAAATGCTGTCAATCTTAAACTTAATATCAGGCTGGCTCTCTAGAAGATTAATCAATTCTGATGCCGAGTTTCGTCTTACATAAGCAGCAGCTTGTGAGGTTGCAGCTTTTTGGCCAAGTCTTTACAGTAATCCTATGTATTCTGATACCTTGTGGTGAGCACTAACAAAAAGTCACATAAATCACAATGTGGTAGTGTCACCTCTCTGGCAACCATGTCATCCCTAATGAGGATGAAGTCAACATTCTGGTGAGCAGCGATCCCCAGCTCGCTCTGGATGCTCTGCAGGTCTGCTGCAATGTCTGGCAGAGTGGACGACTCTGCCCAGCGGTGGCTGCAAAGAACACACGCGGTGTCAGCCACAAAACACAGATACACCGTGACAACCTGTCACAGGCACCTCAACTCTGCTCATAATGTTTCCACAACACATTATTTAAGATTCCAGTAGGATGGGTTAAGGTTGATGTGACTCTGTGCCTGCTATGAAAACACACTCTTCATACCCGCCAAGGATTTTGAGCAGCTTGCATCCGTGATAGTTAGGATACAGAATTTCAGATTCTGCCTCCGCTGTTAAAATAGGCACAATTGCTGCAAATAG
>VUQK01013234.1:105901-116976 GCA_015106715.1 Bujurquina vittata | reverse complement strand
TCTTTTTTTTTTTTTTTTTGGTTACTAGGCAACATGACAGTGTCAAAATTTATCATGCATAATTCGAGTTTTGCGGATAAAAATAAGATATGAAATTCAACAAATAGGTCGTTGTAATCTGTTGTCTGCTGGTTGCTAGGCAACATAACATAATATGCAGCACTGTGCAGAAGTCTTGAGCCACCCCTTACTGTATCTCAAAAAATTAGGTTCAGTGATTTAAACTTAGAAATACAGTATATAAGGCAGAAACAGTTTATACAGATCTAACGAGCTTGAAAGTTACTATTTTATTCTTTAACACAGCCTGAACTCTCTCGGGCAGCTTTCTCGTAATTTCTTGAAATTGTCATCAGTAGTTCTGCAGACTTCTTGAAGGACGTCCCATTGCTGTTCTTTGAAAGTTGGCTGCCTTTTGTTCCATTCTCTGTCATGATGATCCCACACTGCTTCAGTAACGTTGAAGGAGTGTGGGATCCCTTTCCAGGCAGAAAGTATCTAATTGGCGGGGGACGGGGGGTGCAGGGGGGTGAGATGCCATATCATCTTAGACAGTCTGGCTCCTTTGAAGCAAAATATAAAGAAATGAGTGGTGGCTCAAGACTTTTTCACAGTGCTGCATCGTGTATCATTCAACTTTTCTAGATGTTGCTGTCGAGAACTGAAAATGATATGATACTTTTATAAGGTGGTGGATGCATAAATGCTACAAGTGGGTCATTTTAGCCCATTGGTTGGTGGTTGCCAGGCAACACAATGACGTCATACCATCTGATCTGGATACAACCCTTTAAGGGCCTAAGATGTACCTGTGTGCCAACTCCTAGGTGTGTAGGTGGACTTGGCAGGCAAATGCAGATATAGATTTCATGTATCATAGTAAGATTTTAGGGTTTTCTGCTTAAGAAGAAGCAAGTCACAGTTTTGCTCAGGTCTAACAGATCATGAGTTAAACATGAAAATCTGCTCATTTAAAAGGCATCTGTCTAAGGTGCTTCTCATATGACAATTATGTCATAGCTACAATGTTCTGATGTTTTTCTGCATAATAGAAATCCCAGCCAATCAGTTCCCAATCAATCAGGGATGTTTTAAGTGGATCAATAGATACATAATTCATCTAAATACCACGTATATTTTTTTTAAAAAGCAAGTGTCTTTTTCCACAGAATTGTCTAAAACCATTCTGCATGCTGTGATTTCATTCTTAATAATTTTAATCTTAAGAGAGTGTGAACCTGTTGTGCTCTTGGAGGCATTTTGCTGCATGATTTTGGTTTGCGTGTTCCCTGTGAGGGTAGGACCACTGTGCAACTGCAGTAAGATAACGGCACAAAACCCACAGGTACAAAGACGATGTCTTTGACCAAATCAAAAGAATACACAATACTTAATCTAAAAGAATACTGTGGAAGAGCTAAAATTGGTGGTGGTTAGCACTGTTGCCTCACAGAAAGAAGGTCCTAGGTTCGGGTCCACCTTGGCCAGTACCTTTCTGTGTGGAGTTTTTCTCTCCTCTCAGGGTACTCCGGTTTTCTCCCACAGTCCAAAGACAGTTAGTAGGGTTGGGTTAATTGGTGATTCTATTCATTCATTGGTGTGAAGGTGAGTGTGAATGGTTGTTTCTCGCTCTGTGTTAGCCCTGCGACAGGGTGGCATCCTGTCCAGGGGGTACCCCGACTCTTGCCCTATAACAGCTGGGATAGGCTTCATCCCCCACGCAACCCTGAAAAGGATGAGCAGAAGAAAATGGTTGGATGGCTGGATAAGGGGGGCACAGCAGATACTGAGCAGATTCTCACACTTTTTCCGCTCATACATATCCTTTTATAACTTGGTTAAATAGCTAGAAGTCTAATATTTTTGTTTTTGTGAGTTGGGTTTTTTAGGGCATAATAATGCACAAATATAGAAGATTCCCCCAAATTCAGAAGATGAATCAACTTTTTTTTTTGCCCTTCTTATTGCATGAGTATAACCGATGGTGCATAGAAATGATTTTGTTTTGGAAGCATCACTACTTTAATTATTTCTATTCCCTGTTGAGTTTCCAAACACCACAGCTTATGAATGCAAAGCTTTGCGGCAGCTGAATAGCTCTGTGATCAGACTTCACAGCAGCATCTGAATGCACCACCAGGAGGGATTCATAGATCACCCCATGATTTTAAAACTCCATTAAAACTCCTAAATTAAGTGACTCTAATAAAATCCAAGGCACACGTGTTTCTTTATGCAACATTTACTATGTTGAGCAAGTTTCAAGGCTCTGAAAACCTTTGACAAAACTCAAAGAAGCTGAAACTTTTCAGTGATGTCATGCCCAATAAAACCCCTCAAATACATTTAAAAATTCCTCACTAGGGAAGAGGTGATCACATAGCACCTTGAACCCAAATCCATGAAGCCAGAACCATGCCAGCACAAAGCAAAATGGAGCCATCTGAGCTTTTTTTTGTTTTTTTCCTTTAATTCATCTCTTGTCATGCACAGCACTCTTAGCAGAAGAACTGAAGTACAAAATAATAAGCCAGCAAATTAATGGGCATGAGCATCAGATTCAGATCAAACGATTTCAACCTCCTCCTCAGAACGAGCAAACACGAGTGCGTAACTCTGGTCATCGAAGCGAGGCAGCTTATTTACACGTATGTTTAGCCTGATAATCAACATCGCGTACTTCTTCCTTAGGACGTTTCTCCTGAGCAAGTGTGGGCCTATAAATTATTGATAGTTTGATCCAAAATGGTATTACCGTAATGTTTTGTCTTTAAATCGACCTTCTCTGCCAGTCAGCTGCTCTCGCTCGATTCCACTAGAAGAAAGTGTCATTGATCTTAGCACAGTGGTCAATCTGAATCCTAACCAACACACAGAGCATGATAATCGAGTGCTGCGTGTTATGGTACTGTACTGCAAATATTTGAACACCTGATCAACGGTCGACTTGCTAGGGGAGGCTTGAAGTGTGGTTGATAAGTATACAGTACACAGCCTGCCTTGTTGAGAGCATGAGCTGTTTGATCTGCACAGGGAGTGTCTGATAGTGGATCCCACGTGGGATCTGTATTAATATTTACTGCACCGCTAGTAATGGCATGCTGACATGAATTCAGAATTAAACCAATCAAAGAGACAGAGAAATCTTAACAAGCTCAAAAGAAATCAGGGTGAAATAATTTGAAGTGTGATAAGAGAAACATTTTAGATTTATGTCTAATAATTTGGCAGTTTAGGATTGTCAAGATGTGGATGTGGTTGTGGTTTTTCTGCATGTGATGTCCTTTTTGTGTTTGTTCTCAGCTTTCATGTGGATTGAGGATCAAGAAAAAGCTGACTGTGCCTCCTTGTTTGGGGAAGTTCAGGCCAATTGTGGGCCAGTGTTGCCACCAGTGCACCCCAGACAGTCACGTGAGTGTGTAGTGTAGTTATGGATCTCTGACAGAGAGGAAAAAATGCTGACTTTATATGGCATGCAAAGGTTGTGAGTATAAAGATGTTCTTGCAGCTATTCCCATTCAAATAATGTCCTTCAGCTATAAAATCCTTCTTTTATACAGTAAATTGGATTATGCCCCACAGAGCCCATCCATGGTTGATGTTGACACGCAGGCCATCTCTCTTTATCTGTTTTTCTGTTCTTTTTTCTCGCTTAGTGCAAGAAGCTTGGGCAAAACTATTCCCTCGGTTTCCACAACCTACTGAATGTCACCGAGGCGCAAACCAGGTAGTAATAGAATCTACCGTATTCAGGCAAAGCCACACAAATGTATTTGGTCCCAGCCCACTCACTCGTGCTTATTTCTCTTAATTGTATGCAGGTATCGAGGCTGGCTGGTGCGAAGGGTGTGCTGCGCCCTGTTTGTGAGTGGGTGCAAGGTTTACAGCAGTCCTGTTGGCTGCAGGCCGGAGCGAGTCTGTCAGAGTAACAGGTACCTGAGGAGGGAGGATGACAGGATGCTAGAGGGGAGTAAATAAATGATAGGCAGAGATACAGAAAATGAAACCGGCTCCTGCAGTTCTGGAGTGAGAGAATGAGAAAGGACTAGAGGAGATCAGACAGACACAAACAGAAAACCGAGGCTATCTAGGGGTCTGTAAAGTGTGAACAAAGAAAGATGGGATAACTTGAGGACAGGTTTCTCAATTCTCCCATCTCTGTCACTGTTCCTCGGTTTGTAGCTGCTGTTTCCCTCCTCCCGTGTAATTGAGTTTAACCTTTACGTAACCTCCACACTCAGGGATAGTGGTGTTGTCTTGCTGGAAGGCTGGTATTTGTCTAAGTGTAGCACAAATGAGGCTTTGTTTCGTATTAACCCTGCTGTCCTGTGACCATGTGTTACAGGGTAACTAAGGCACTCACAGCAGAGCATAAAGCACCTGAGGGGGAAGATGACCACAGGCAGCTAGATCGCCTCTCACCATTCCTCCCCCTCATTAACACCTGCATCTCCTCTGGCGTCTTAAGGTTTGTTTGTGTGTATGAGTCAATGGGGAAATAGCTAGCTTCAAAGATGGTTGTTGTGTATTTATTAATATATTACATTTTGCATATTGATTCAGCGCTGTGCTGAGAGACCTTTCATTTAGAAATAAGTACGATGTATCATCAGTCTCCCTGAAGCAAAAATATTGCAATCTGCAGTGATTTCTTTTAATATATATATTTTTTTTTTATCTTTTGATGCTGAAAAGAGGAGGCTTTTGATGATATAATGATTCTAAAGGATTACTTCGTAGCCAGCAAGTCTTCACATCTCAATTTAAGAGAAATCCTTTTTTGTTCTCATTCATTCGCTGCGACTCCGTAATGGGGATAAAGCTTTTATTTTTCATTTTGTCAACATTAAAGCAACATTCCTCCCCTAAAATATAATTTTGGTCTAGAGTGCTATATACCCATATATCTTGTTCAGACGTAAGTTGCTCAGTTTTGGAGAAATAGCTGTAGTGATGTTTGCCTTCTCCAACAGAACCAGGGCACCTGATTAGCTCACGGCATGAGTCGTTAGCCACGTGTCTTAGGGCTGAAAGTTTCTGGATTCGAGTCTGACCCACGGCCCTTTACTGCATGTCTTCCCCTGCTCTTTCTCCCTATTTTTCTGTCTACTTTTCAATGTCACCATCCGATAAAGGCAAAAAAGGCAGGGAAAAAAAGGAAATAACAGAACAGTTGGTACCTGCCTTGTGGTGCCAAAAAACACATTTAAAAGAAACTCGGCAGTAATGTTTGTTTTCAAAAGTCATGCCCAGGTTTCTGCACAAAAATAAATTCAAAATACACAAATGCAAGAATTTTTTTCCCCATTTGTACAGTCTACATTTGCACAGTAATAGAGTTGGCAGGTGTAATTCCACAAAAAGGAAATGGCTCCTGCATGAAACTTCTAAAGTTTGGTGGATTCTTAACTGGATTCATAAGTGTGTCTGCTTTCTGAGTTCAGGTTTGTGCACCATAATACAAGTGACATTTATTGCCATTATATTTGATAGAAGTTTAGGTACTATGAGAGAGAGGCTGCAGTTCAACAAATCCTCAATAGATATCTATGGGAGTATTTTTTTAATGGCAAAAATTGTTGTCTTGTTCCTGCCCTCAAGCAGCCACCCAAAACTGAACCAGGAAGCTTCCACTATATTGCCAAACGTATTCGCTCATCTGCCTTCACACACACATGAACCTGAGTAACATCCCATTCTTAATCCATAGGGTTTAAAATGATGTCGGCCCACCCTTTGCAGCTCTAACAGCTTCAGCTCTTCTAGGAAGGATTGCCACAAGGTTTAGGAGTGTTTATGGGACTCTTGGACCATTCTTCCAGAAGTGCATTTGTGAGTTCAGACACTGATGTTGGACAAGAAGACCTGGATCACAGTCAGGACTCTGTGCAGGCCAGTCAAGTTCTTCCACACTAAACTCGCTCATCCATGTCTTTGTGGACCTTCTTTGTGCAGTGGTGAGTAGTGAGCATCCCTAAACTGCTCCCACAAAGTTGGGAGCATCAAATTGTCCAAAATGTCTTGGTATGCTGAAGCATTAAGAGTTCCTGTCACTGGAACTAAGGGACCAAGCTCAACTTCTGAAAAACACCCCCCACCACCACCACCACCACCACCAAACTTTACACACGGCACAATGCAGTCAGACAGGTACCGTTCCCCTGGCATCCACCAAACCCAACCTTGTTTATTGGACTGCCAGACGGAAAAACATGATTCATCACTTCAGAGAATGTCTCCATTGCTCTAGAGTCCAGTGGCTGCATAGTTTTATCCCATCTGGTGCTTGGTGATGTAAGGCTTGGATGCAGCTGCTGGGCCATGGAAACTCTCATGGAGATCTCTGCATTGTTCTTGAGCTAATCTGAAGGCCACGTGAATTTTGAAGGTCTGTAGTGATTGACTGCAGAGTCCTCTGTGCACTATGCACTTCAGTCTCCGCTGACCCCTCTCTGATTCTCTGTGGCCTACCACTTCATGGCTGAGTTGCTGTCTTTGTTATAATACAACTAACAGTTGACTGTGGAATATTTAGTCGTGACTGGACTTGTTGCACAGGTTGCGTCCTATCACGGTACCACACTGGACTTTACTGAGCTCCCGAGAGCGAGACATTCTTTCATAAATGTTTGTAGAAATAGTCTGAATGCCTAGGTGCTTGGTTTATACATCTGCAGACATGGAAGTGACTGGATCACCTGAATTCAATTATTTGGATGGGTGAGTGAATACTTTTAGCACTATGGTGTATGAGCTACTACTAGGGATATTCCTGGTGACTAATTTCTTAGTCGAATAAACAAGGAAAAGAAATTGGACTAATCGACTAGTCTAAAACTAAGAAACACTCAGATATCAAGCTATATATTAGGACTGTTTAATGGACCACGTCAAAAGCTGTCTAAACACAGAGCTCAAGACAGAAAAAGGGTTTTCCCATAGACTTGCACAGCTATCACCCTCTGGTGGCCTTCAGATGGCGTGCAGGCACTTCCCATATTGACTTAATTTTTCTGACCTGGATGTTACATTTATCTTTTTGTATTGTGTATGGCTGAAACCAATAGCTGTATTTACATTGAAATTATGACTGTATCATCTCCAGCAGTTTTTAATAGGCACAGCTTATCCTTAGAACATCAAACCAAGTTTTGAGTAACTTTAATTCCTTCTCCTATTAATACCAAAAGTTCATTCAACTTTTTATCGGATGAAAAGTCTCGTGTTATCTGCAAATATAATAAACTAAACATATTAGAAATATTACAGATGTAATTTATGAAGATAAAGAATTTTGGACCGATCACAGAACCTTGTGATATTCCACATCTTATAATCTTAAATTCAGAAACTATATTATCTAGTTGAACACACTTTTGACGATTTTCCAAATGACTTTTTAACCAATAAACAGTTCCTCTGATCCCATACCTATCAAGCTTTTCAGGAAGTTGTCAACCATTTAGGCCTGTGTCACTGAGGCCTTAGATTCATTAAATGATTCATTCATCAAGGAGCATGCCAAAAAACTGCATTACTAAATTAGTTGCCAAGTATTAATACTTGCCTCTAAGAGGACTGTGGTAGAAGGCAGACATCTACAGCTAATATCTCCAAAACTGGGCACTTGAACCAAAATATTCTAGATGGATAAATGGCACTGCAGGTCAGTGGAGAAGAAATATCAAATCAACTGTCCCTTTAAATGCTTACAACACTAGAGCCACCCATCAACTGATCCTGCTAACAAGTATCATTTGTGCATTCAAGGTCCTTAAAGCTTTTTTCATTTTCATTGAGGGCCTTTTTGTCCAGAAACTATTAAAAACACATTAATGAACCAAGTGCTGAATGATTTTTTTTTTTTTAATTACAATGAACATTAACAGTGTTTCATCAGTTGAACTGTCCTTGTACGTTTGAACGTTTACTAGAGCACTGGATCAGTGCTGAAGAATAGTCACCAACAAAAAGAGAAATTAATGAAAAATCTTTTTAGAGTAATGTGGACATTCATGAGTCATTTTTACTTCTCTTATTACAAGGATTGGTTAAGTGAAAAATGTTAACACATTGTTTGCGTTAGTATTTTTTGCAGCATCAGTTGTCAATTCCCATAAACCACAGCTGTGGTTGCTATGGTGAACAGGCCTGTCAGAAGGGGGAACATGGCTGTTATGAATATGAATAAGGAACAAAACTGCTCAAGATAATTGCCAGATTCATTAAAAATGGCCAACAATCTGAAAATGATGATCATTTATTTATTTATTTAAACCAGCACAAAAATCTTGTGATTCAGAATTTCTGTCTCACGGGAGTGTTTAAAGGTTTACAAATGTGACTTTTTCTCCAAGAAATTTTGTATATTGGAAAAAGTCCCATGCTGAACAAACTCACATCCGAGTGTTTCATTAGCAGCTGTGAGTAAAGATGCAGATCTGTGGGTATCGTAAATGCCCTCCTTCCTTTTGGTCATTCAGTGAAAGAACAATAAGAACTAGCTCGTGTACTGCTGTAAGTAAGAAAGTTGTGACTACTTCCAGATCAGTGCCTTTCCAGTTGTCATGATGTTGTTCAAGATGACTGACAGCTGTTTGAGACACATGTTTGTCCATGGCCAGGGGAGGGCATTTTTTTAATCTCTCCCTCAAGAAGCAATTATATTGAAACTGGATGTTATGATGCCATCATCTCCAGGGAGCATGTTCCTGTAGTCTCAGATGGTGCCAGAAATTCTTTAAACGTATAAAGTTTCTTCTCCATTTCAATATAACTTTTTTTTTTTTCCTAAAGAAACTTTTTGACTCTCTTCAATATCCAAGTTCTCCCCTCCTCCTCAATCTCCCTCAATTATAGACATCTCTACTATCTACAGCTGTCATCCTCACACAACCTCTTCTTTATTGCTTACTGTTTCACTTCTTTGCTATGTCATCATTTTCTTGTCTTCATTTCTTTTTCCCCCCATTTTCTCACTCCCACCTGTCTCATTTACATACCATTACATTTAACTCTGTCCTTACCTTACTTTTTGTGCTACGCTGTTTCCTAGATCATATTATCAGTGAATATTTTCTCTTAGCTTCATCTGTCCTTTAGTCCCTTGTGTAGATCTTGTCATTAACTTTTTCACCTCTTCTTTCTATATGTCCCTCCACCCACTATCCTCTCTTGACTAGATTCGTGGGCTGGGCGATGCTGAAGATGTTTGCTTCTGTGTTTGGCAGTATTCAAGTTAACCTCAACCATCTGCCGGCTTTACACAGAGCCTCACAAGAGGTACAAATGTCTATAAATGCACACATGCCTTTGTAGATAAAATATCTGCCATCCCGAGGGATGGCTCTTGGTGCAAAACATGGAAGATACACCGTGTGTGTGTGTGTGTGTGTGTGGTGATACTGAGAGGGTCCGGCTCCACTGAGAGCAGATGTTAAAAAAGCTACAGCCCCATTTATACACATCTACTCCAAAAGATTTCAAGGTAAAGTGAAATGTGAGAATATATTCAATAAGGTGAGGTGGACAGATCTAATTGTCTGTCTTTGAAAGTTGAGGTTTCTTTTGCTTTTCTTTTTTTGTGTAATTTTTTTTTTCCTCACTCTAATTACATGGTTGGCTAGATAAACACAATTAAAATAGTCTGAATTAGACTTAAAAATGGGCATGAATGAATTTAGTGAGTGATGTCTTCAGCTTAGATATCATTGAAGTGCATTAAGCTGTTTTTGCAGATGAACTCTGGAAAATGTCATTACAGTCAGGTCATTGTGTGAAGTTGTCCTTTGTCACATGTTGCACGCAGCAGTGCGAGTGAAAACTGCTTTAGTAAGCTAACTCCAAACTATCAAATGTTTATACTTGTGATTTTTTGTGGTTTTCAAATAATACTTTGCTCAAAAAATTGAAGGGAACACTTAGGTTACACATGGGATCTTGAACTAAATATTAAAGTTCAAAATCTTCATTATTTGTAAGTCTTATATTGAGAACCAGCCAGTAGTATCAATACCTTCACCATCCAGGAATTAACTGCGCCCTCTGGCCACATGAGGCTGAGCATTGTCTTGCATCAGGAGGAACCCAGGGACCACTGAACCATCCTGAGGTCTGACAGTGAGTTTGAGGATTTCATCTTTGTACCATTGGCTAACACCTAGAGGTCTGTGTTACCCTCTAAGGATATGCCTTCCCACACCATCACTGACCCACTGCCAAACCAGTAATGCTGAATGATTTGCTCAGTGTGAACCTGCTCTCATCTGTGAAGATAACAGATTGCCAGTGGTGGACCTGCAGGTCTGCTATTCTTTGCCAAATGCCACTTGGGCTTCACACTGCTGGACAAGGAGCATACGACCCACTGAAGGATGTTTGGCCCTTGTACCACCCTTGTGGGGCCTGTTTCTAAAGGTTTGATCAGAAACATGCTGATGAGTAGCCCACCAGAGGTCATTTTGCAGGGCTGCAGTGACATTTTCCTTTGCAACTGCCCGTGTCCTGATATCTCCTCAACAATCTTGAGTGTGCTGGGAGACGCAGCAAACCTCCTTGGCTGTGCCATCCTGCTACTTGCGCAACCTATTTAGGTTGCAGGTACCGGTATTGACAAGGAGAGTAGGAAAAATCAAAACTAGAGTAAACTCAGTCGGCAGGGATGAGGGAGCATCATGATAGTCCGCTGCCACCACCTGCTAAACCCTTCTCCTTCTGTGGCATTGTCTTATTGCCTCTCCAGTGCACCTGTTTTCACTTTCATTTGCACCAAAGCAGATGAAATGGATTATACTTCCTACATTAACTGACTTCATGACTGTCTTATGATTTTGTGTTATACTGCGATGATTGAGTGTTCCCTTTAATATTTTTGAGCAGTGTAGTTGTTTGGGCATATTCAGGGTTATTTTTGCAGGGAGCACATACAACACTGGTTCTGATCTTGATTTGATCAGTGTATTTCATGTTTTCTTCAAATAATTAGTCAGACTGTCTAAATTTTTTACCAGTTTCTTCATCCATAAATTGTATCTATCTCTATATCCATCTATCTATATCAGTAATATATATATATA
>VUQK01013234.1:74254-86444 GCA_015106715.1 Bujurquina vittata | reverse complement strand
AAAAAAAAAAAAAGTCAATGTATTTAAAACTCTAAAAAAAAAAATATAATCATAATGAATTTTAGCTTCAGAGTTTTTTTTTTTTGTTCCTATTAGATCATTTTAGGATATGGACTGATAAATGAACTGCAGTTATATAGGGCTTTTATCAAAGCGCTTTACAATTTGCCTCCCACACACCCATTTGCGCACACACTTGTGTTTCCATTACCTCACATTTATTTCCTGCAAATTTACTGACTATAACTGCCACTTTCTGAATTTTTCACAGCAGAATATAAATGGGGACAAGATACTACCCAACCGCGGTGGGTAATTGGGATCTTAATCAAGTAGACAACATGTGGGCAGGAGGTGTCTGAGATCAAACTACCAACCAGCTTGATGACCTTCTACTTACTGAGCTGCATGTCATAATTGTGGGTAGCGCTGCCTTTCTGTATATAGCCTATGAATGATTGCCAAGGTTAGCCTTTGAAGATTGAAAACCTGCACTGTTGAGTGTGCTGACTACTGTTTTGTGCTTCATAGTATCCATATTCCTGGTTTCTGGAGATGCATGCCCTGTTTTTTTTTGTTTGTTTTTTTTAACTTAATATCCCCACTGAACAGAAAACATGCTTGTGGCAAACACAGTCATAAAAGTTTTTGGTTGACTGCAGTAGTCAAGTGCCACCCACATTGGCATAACTCATTCCTATTTCAGCTTTATCCACCAAAGAGGTGCCGCACCGCTGTTTACAAAACCTGGCTCTTTCAAACTCCATCTTCTCGCTCTCTTCAACCAGTGCACTCACTTTTCTTCTCTTGCCGCCTCTGCACTGCTGCTCTCAGTTGAGGTGCTGAAGGAGGACTGCATACACCTCCGTACCAGACAGAAGAAAGTATTCCCTAACCTCAGGTTGCCTGGATAGATGCGCTTCAGTTTTAGAAAGCAACCTGGCAAGAAAATTTCACTGCTTTGTTTCCCCATATGTAGTTTTTTTGTTTTGTGCATATTAGGTTATTTATTTATGTTGCCTCCGTTATGTGAATTAAACAGCAAGATGCAATATAAATAAATCAATATGTTTGACATTTCAGTGCCTGCTATTGGATTCTGCCATGTTCCTTTGGGTCCAACTTTATTTCTGCACTGTAAATCTTCTTAAATGGCTTGTGTGAACATTGATGATGCAAATGCATTTTTTTACACTTTGCAAACATTCAATCTTTGTGTCATGTCTTTGCCAAGCACCCTCTCTAGGCTTGTTTATACAGCAGCTGCAGTGTTGACCTTTTTGTTGTGATGTTTTTACTGCTCGTACAACTCAGTTAATGATTGTTACTCTGACAGCTTCCTGTTTTCCTCCTATCATTTTTTTTTAAGTTTAGCTGTGCATGGATGTATTTGAGTCCTCCATGTTCATATGATTGTTTATGATAGGTTAAGTCAATCAATGTATAAACAGCCCATTGAGGATAATACAATAATACATAAAATCTCTATACAAACCAAAAACTTTGTTTGCGCAGATAAGGTGCTGTGCAAAAGTCTCGAGTCACCTCTCATTTCTTTAAAGCGTCTTCCACTGAGCTAGACTTTCTTTTGGTAATGTTTTAAAGTGGTCTTGAGCAACAGTTCTTCAGGCTTTCTGATGGTCTTTCGAAGGTTTTCTTTGGACATCGGCTACTTTTTACATTTTCCATCCACTTCTTGTCCCTGTTCCATTTTTTTGAACCACTTAACCCTGACCTGTGAATCACTGAAGGCACCTAACTCAAGGATTGAAGGACGGGCACAAACGAATGCAAACAGTAAAAGTTGGGAGAAAGTGGCAGAGTAGGATGGCAAGAGAGAAACAAAAGTCTTCTTGTGGATTATGACAAAATGTGTGGAATACTTCTCAAGTGGAAAAACCACCATCCTCAAAGTCCACCAGAGAAGCGCACAGTGCTTTTTTTTGTCAGGAGGGGAAAAAAGTCCCAGCATTTTTTTTCAGCCAGTACCGCCTCTAAAACACTGGCACATGACCACAAGGTAATTAACACACATAATGCAGCTAGCATCTCTGAGCAGCTCCAGCAGAGAACCAGCAGCATAGGCATGCAGAAACGGGTCAATGATAATGGACCATTTTTCACTGAAAAAATAACTGCTGGCTAGTTAATATACTGCAAACAGGAGAATGCACTCATAAGTGTGTTGCACTTTGAATCTTGCGCCTGACAAAGTATGAAAATTAAAACGTTAAAAGAAATAATAAAAATGAGCAAAACCACTCTAAAAATGAATTAAAACTAACTGAATTAGTGAAAAGTTGCAATGAAATAAAACAAAACTGTAATGTAAAATCCAAAACTTTTCTAACCTTGGTCTGCACACAACTTTGTATCGAACTAACTTTAAATTATATCTTCAAACACTGTTGTTAGAAGCCTGTTTCAAAACACATCATTTGCTGCCCTTTCTTTAGTTTTCATTGGATCTATGAGAAATACCAAAGATAACACAGTTTGACAGGCATAAAATAGCATTTTTGTACCAGCAAGGTAATTCCCAAAAAGCTGTTAGTCAAAAAAAAAATTGGCGTATCACAGCATGGTGTGTACAGTGTGTCCTAAACTGGACCTAGTGGAGGACAAAAGAAGTGTTAAGGCTTCTTTATGGCTGGACCCAGAAATCGGACTCTGGCATGAATCTTATTACACAAAAGAAACTTTCTACAATAAACTGGTGGCTGGGAGGAGGCAAATGCACGGGCTTATAGTGTGGCTGAGGAGCATTCAGTGAGTACTCTTGTACTCCAGACTGAAGGGCAGGTGAGTGTTGGGGATCTTGTCAGAATTAGCGCATTCACATTTTGATCCACCATGCATACCATCTGGAAAACATCTTGGCATGATTTAAGTGGAAGCAGACCCAAAGACGCATTTAAATAGAAAATGAACCTAGGTTTGCTGCTTCACCTAAACAAAATTGGTCCAAACAGAAAAACATGGCGGGGAAACGCACAGGTGGACAAACTGTATGACGCAACAAGGAACAAAGATAAACTGAGGCTTTAAATCCACTGAGGGAAGGGGAAACAGGTGGGGAAAAACAAACGCAGCTGAAACTAATCACTGTGGATGAAACAAAGGAAGTAAAACTGAATACAACACACGAGCGACAAAGGCAGCCAAAAAAAACCTGGAAGTATCACAACGCAAGAACACCTTACAAAAGGGAACTAACTATCTGCAGCTAAAACTGAGGGCACAAGGAACAAAAATAATATGGAGCCAATTTAACGCATTGAAAGAGGACTCATAAGCACTAAGGAAAAAAGACAACAAATCACCAGTCTACAATATAATTCAAAACCATGGGTCTAAAACCCAGGGCTGTGACACATCTGACTGGAAGCAGCTTCATTTTTCAGCTCGGTAATGATCCCCAACACTGCCAGTGCAGTGAAAGCGTACCTGGATAGAAAAGCTGACAGTGAAACACTTATCAGAGCCCAGACCTATTATTGAAGCAGTGTGGGATCATCTTGACAGAACAGAACAAGAAGAAGAGTTTTGAATGTCCTTCAAGAAGCCTGGAGAACTTTTCCTGAAGACTGCTTAAAGAAACTACAAGCTGTGTTGAAGAATAAAGGTGATCATACCAAATATTGACTTTCATGCTTGTTAGAATTGTACAAATTCTTTGGTTGATATACTGTATTCTTGTGTATCTTTGTGCATTTCAATAAATCACTGCACCTACTCCTATTTTCATAGCAAAATAGAATGAAATATAATAGCGGTGGCTCAAGACTTTTGCACAATACTTAAATGTGTAGACCAGAATCAACCTAACATGCCCCGCAAGCTGTTCAGTGTGCTGCAGTGGAATAGGCATCCATCCCTCGAGAGGCTAAACATAATGGCCGTGCGCAGTTGTGTAACATCCAAAGAAAAGCACACATTTTACAGGAGCAGCTGAACTCCATAATTTAAAGTGTGCTCTCATATTTTCACATTACATGATTATAATGTCCCCACACATTTTAAAAAGTAGTTTCATGAACCACCAGTTTCATGGCCACTCTTATTATCTGATGTACTCATTAACACAGTCTTTATAGCAAAGTTTATGTTTTCAGAAACTGGAAATGAACTGCATTTTATAGAGGAATTATGCAGTGTACCCAAAGTCTGAGAGCACAGTTAAAGCCCTTAATTTCAGGTAATGGAGGATTCAGTTTCAAAGCATTTTAGGATGTTTTAGAGGCCAGTTTGCTTCCAGTTATTTTTCTTCTGTTTTTTTTGGAGGGCAGCCATGTTTCCCTACAACAACTCCTGTGTTTAAAACCTAAACCTTAAAAAAGTGCTTCTCTTAGGCTGCTGCTCATGAATTTCACTTGCTGAATCTTAAGATTCTCAAAGTTTAGTTTAACAGCTTTAAATACTGTTGATGAAATCTTACCCAGCTTCAGTTATCAATTATTTTGGACTGAGGTAGTGTTGATATATAGGAAATGTAGCCTTCAGCTGCTGCAGTAATTCACATTATGACAAGCACTGCTCCGCTAAGTAAACAGAAAAATTTGTCACTACTTAAAGACATGAAGGTCAGTCAGTTTGGAAAGTGTAGTCATAAAAAACTATCAAACACACAATAAAAATGGCTATCGTGTTGTCTGCTCCGGGAGAGGAAGCCCAGCACTCTGCCGCAGAGGATAACTTCTTAGAGACTAAGAAATGAACAGTTAACGGCCGCTCAGATTAGAGTCGACATCAATGCTTCCCAGAGTTCAAACGGCAGACGCGTCTCAATATTGACTGTTGAAAAGAGTGTGTGAATCGGGCCTTCATGGTCGAATTGCTCCAAAGAAACCTCTCCTGAGGAAAAACCAATAAGAAGAAAAGAACCGCTTAGGCAAAGAAAAAGGGGCTGGGAATCAAGAACCGGTCTTTACATTGTCGGGTCCAATTTTTTCGTTTTAATACTGCCATGTTTTTTTTTTTTCCTGTTATCGATGTCCACCCCCACTGATCCAACTCGAAGTTTGAGAGACGTTTTTGGTTCAGCCCAGTCTGCGACACAGAGATTTATCCACATTTGAAGAGATCTAAACAACATGCTGCAGTGACACAGCGTCCCATCTTAGCGAGACCATCATTTGTTTCTAAGCTCTGTAGCAGCTGTTCGAAGAAGAAGCTGAGGCTGTCTAAACTTTAGTGTTGTAGATTAATCTGTTGTTTTGAGTCTGTGTGAAGGTTTTACTCCTTCACTGGAGTTTGGTTTCTTTACTGGTCTTCCACTTAAATGTAAATGCATTTAAAACAAGGCCACATGAGACTGTATACCTCTGCACCGTGTGTGAATTTAGTCCCTGGATCCATAAGGAATCCTCTGTCTCGATTAGTTTGTTGGAATTTCTTAATGACATAAGGAGAGTGCCCATTTTTTTCTTATTTAAATCTGTGTTATTTAAATCATCTGTTAAGATGTGACACAAAATGTCCAATTTTATTCCGTCTCGCAATGACGCAAAAAAACCTTCCAAAAATCCTTGAATTCAGATCCAGATCCATATCAACTCCAAAGTTAATCACTTCTAAGTTGGGCCAAGCCCCACTTTTGTGAAGTTTCCGTGCAAATCTGTCAAGAACCTTTTGAGTAATCCTGCTGAAAACAGCCAAACAGACCGAACCAATCACACAGCTTCCTTGGCAGACGTAATCAAGCGCCTTCTGTTGTACCGTTAACACTCTTGGATGTAATTATTATCCACTGTGCTTTCCTTCTACAAACAGTATATCAGCAGCACTCACATAAAAATATGTTGCCTTCAAGTGTTGAAGCCCCAGTGTTGTCAACCTAAACACATTTTAGTTTGAGTAACATCTCATCCTGCAGCCGTACACGGTGCTCATTGTAGTGGAAAATAGTCTTTCACTTCCTCACTTTTCTGATGTGTCCTGTCGGGGTCTGTGTCTGTATTTTTTTTCCTTTTCCTAGGTAAGCCAGCCAAGTCACTGTCCAGAGATGCTCTTCTTCCTCTGCAGAATGCTAGCTGGACACCTGAGGGCACTGTGCTGGACCACTACGGGGCTGGAGCTCATAAAGGTGCCTCTGGCTGGTAAGTGGAAGTGGTCATCTTCGATCAGTGTGGGGTGGTAACGCATGGAACAGGTCATAACTTCCTTTGTGGTTACATCTCGGGTTTTTGTGTTTAGAAATTCAATTAAAGGTTTGGTGACCCACACAAAATTTTCACATTCCAAAGTGGACCGTGCCGTTCTTGTCGCTCATCTCACGGTGAAGCACTGACTGCTTCACCTGGAAGTCCCATTCTGACCATTGGAAATTATCCTCAGACCTAAGAACAGAGCGCAAACTGCCCCCCCCCCTTCCCTTCTAAAGCTAATCGCTTATCACTGGTGATCCTCTTCCCTTCAAGTTGAAGAAAGCAATCTTTAAGCAGCAGCAGTGCGGAGGTGACCAAGGAGAAGACCTTGAAAGGGGATACCAGCCAAATTTAAATCATATGGCTTTTGCTTTTCACAGGAAGACTCCAAGAGCTTTTTTTTTCTAGACACTTGAACAACTTGTATAACTTGTGTAACACAATACGACTCTACCTTAGCAGACTGTCCTCACTTTGTTTTGTTGGAATAATTGCCTCCGTCTTTCCTCCTGCAGAAGCTGAGTTTGTGGCTCAGATACACTCACATCTGTGTGACACAGCAAATAAGAAGAAACGGCACTATGGTGAGCTCAACCTGACATCCCTCTCCAAAAAAAACACTCAGAGATCCTCCATTTTTGTGTCAAGACTTTAAAAGCTTGTCACTTTGTCTTCTTTTCCTTATTCAGTGTGCGTTGTAACAAAGGTGCATAGACCAGAGAAGAAAAACAGCTCCTCTCACTCACATCATATGCTATGCCCTTGTTAAAACACACACACACAAGATAACCAGAAAGTACCCAAATGATACCCTTCAATAATGCACTCTAAAAGAATTACAGTCCCACTAGTATAGCTTTGTTCTCTTATCCCAACCTGCTTTTTCTATATTGGATATCTGTCTGTTCTTTGGTTTCATGTGCGTCTTTTTGCTGTATCTCACAGAGAGCTGCTCAGAGGAGGCGGCACACACTGCAGTCAGAACACTAATAGACCTGGGGGTGAGTGACAGCCTGTGTGTGTGTGTGTGTGTGTGTGTGTGTGTGTGTGTCTGTGTGTCTGTGTGTGTGTGTCCAAATCTGCCTGTCAGCTGAGAATTATAGCTCCACTCAAGACTCAAAGTTGAAGCGCAGTCCAACTCTCAAAATGTTGGCGTCAAATGTGAATCTGGAATCTACCCCAGATCTCAAAATCACTAACAATCAATCAGACTGGCAGCGTTTTTCAGCGGAAATCGAACCTGATTTTTGATGCAACAGTAAGAATCTGTTGATTAGCTCTGTTGCCTCACAGCTAGAAGGTCTGGGTTCGATTCCACCTTGGCCTGGGCCTTTCTTTGTGGAGTGTGCATGTTCTCCCCGTGTTTGCATGGGTGTTCTCCTCCCACAGTCCAAAGACATGCAGTTAGTGATTAGGTTTTTAGATTAATTGGTGATTCTAAATTAGCCATTGATGTGTATGTGAGTGTGAATGGTCTTCTGTTTTTCTGTGTTAGCCCTGCGACAGGCTGCCGACCTGTACAGGGTGTACCCCACCTCCCTCGCCCTATGACAGCTGGCGTACCCCCCCCGCGACCCTGAGCAGGATAAGCAGAAGAGAATGGATGGAGTATGAATCTCTGCCTGACTGGAGCCGGGCGTGTCCAGTCATGTAGGATGGAGAAATGTCAGTCCATAAAGAGAGCTCACTGGGCCAAGGACACGTGTTATTTGAAATTAGAAACAGGAAAAGAGGAGTGCAGACAGGTTAAGGTCTCTTAGCTGTGACAGAGTAGTTCACATTTGACATTCGGGTCTTTAACTTTTTTCCACGCCGGTGGCTTCTGTGCCGGTGCCATTTTTCAAAGGTTGACGAGCATGAGGTTCAGCTAGTACTGCTACTGTATCACTGAAGGGATTTTTTTGTCGAGCTCATTTCATCACATTTGGTGGGGTTACAGTTGAGTAGATTCAATAAGACCAGTGTTTACAGGCTCATATTCATAATGCTCTAATTCACAGCTGTGATTAAGCAGAAGTAAAATAATCAATACTTACTCTGGACTCGTGATAAGGGACAAGGAGCCTTATTCTCCAAAGTGCCTCTCATTTTGGCCTCACAGTAGCACCGGGCATAAATGAACCTGTAATCCTGTTATTGCTGCCTATATGTGTTTTACATTTTCTCCCATCGATAAGCAGAATTTGGATTAAGGTTTTAAACATTGTTAGATCTCTGACGATTACTCTGTGGAAAAAAAGACGCCTTTAGATGTTCGCTGGTCGGGATCAATGATGTATTACTTTAATCCTTCCATCGCAAAACTTCCAGTATTTAATTTTTACTTCACTGCATTCATTTGATGGCTGTAGTTACTTTAGGCTTTAAAATGTGATTTGTGCTTATAGATTTTTCTACCTAGCAAATTTTAAAACTAGTTAAAACTCGCTAGACTCTTTTGAGTAATAATAACATAACCTTGGAAGGGCCAAATGTTCTGGGGCTGCAGTTGTGAGGATTTTAACAATGAGGTATCGCTGATTTTACTGAAGGATATTGCTGCATATTTTGCTGGAGTTACACGAGGCAAGAAAACTTATTTTTGAGGATTTCTCTGTGGCACATTGCTCTTTCTTCCTTTTGGGTGTGAGATGACCTGATATGAAAACACTCCACCAGGGTACAATGAACTCCAGATTAGACAGGAACTTTGATGAGACTAGATAAAGACCTCATGTATATTGTGATAGATTATCATGGAGCCGCAGCTTTCAAGTCTGTGCACTTTTTTCCCTTTTTCTTTTTTTAATAAATGAAAGTAGGAACACGGCAAATGGTTTCTCTCACAGAAGAATATGAGCCTCCGTTATCTCCGTGTGCGCTGATTCTGCAAACAGCAGCAGGGAATATTGCAAAAGTGGAGGGCAGCCTCGCTGACTCGCACCAGCTTAAACACTGAACTCTGAACAGACGCACTGTTTGATTTATTGTGTGGATTTTGTTTTGCATTGCTTTTATTCAGTGGCTTTTTGTCTCAAATGAACGTTATTTACTTTTACTTGCTATTGTAGGAGGTAAGATTTTAGAAGACAGAGCAAAGAGGCAGTATTTTTATCCCAACTTTACTCCACCAGCCTTTTAACTCAGCAGGCAAAGTGTCTGCTCCCATCAGTCTTCTCTCTCACTCTGCGGGTTGGGAATCGCTGTCTTTTAAAAATAGAGCATCATTGACCCATTTATCTGCAACTATCTCAAGAGGCAATTATTAAGTGTATTATCGAGGTTATCAGTCAGAAACGGTCCTTATCTTCATCTTAAAGCTCTGACAGAGTTCCTCTCCCTGCTGTCGGGACGGAGTGAATTCTAAGATCTACAAGTTGAAGCAAAGGAGAAACTTTAAAACAAAAGGAAGGGCAGCACAGTTTTAAGTTTGGCTCTTTCATTTGGCCTCATTATTTCAGATCTCGCTAAGTAAATTAGGTGTTGTTGTTTATATAAAACCTACAGCTTTGTTTTTGCTCTTTCATTTTTGAAGCGTTGCTGCTTTGGGAGCTTTTATTTTCATCTTTATTACCTCACTGTTTTTATTCGGCCTTGTGCAGGAAGCGCACTGACAAAGATCAGAAAAAGCTGTGCGCTCACTTTGTTCAAATAAAGGTTACTAAATAATAATAAGCACTGTGGGTGCGAGTCTCCTAACATATCTGTGTTTCTGCTCGTTATTTTCAATTCAGGTCCTCTTGGAGGAGTGGCAGAAAGAAGGCGTCGTCCTGACTGTTAGTGCTTTGTTCCAGTTGTCAGAAAACAGGGAGAAACTGCACCGCTTCATCTCTCAGTATCTCTACAATTAATACATTTAGCCGAGCAGCATGACTCAGGGCCTCGACTCAGCTTTGTTTCCTCGCAGAGTCTGACCTCATCCTCTTTGTATCAAGGAAGCTTGTGTTCAGTTAAAACAGATGCATGCTGAGCCAGGACGCTCATGTCTTTAGGTTAATTGCATTTTGATTTTTCAATGATGAGACATTGATTTTTAAGTTTATCTTTAGTAATAGCATTTGCATAAAGCCGCAGGAGAGAAGGCTTATGAAGTCCCTGTAATCAGTCGTGAGGACTCACCGTAGGATGATGCCGCTTCTGTGTTCATGCACGTTTGTGCTGTAACGAAGGCTGCATCGGGTTTTGTTTGTTACGTGTGAAAATGTTTCCTGTTTGGTTGCAGTTCAAGTTAAATAATGTTCACGCTAAAATAAATGGTCTTGTGTCGTGGTATTGAACACCAGTGCAAAGTAGTTCACTGCACACAAACTAAAGTCCTTTAAAGTAGCACATTTGTTATAATCTCCTGCACACAATTCATCATTGTGAGCAGCTCTCCTTCTGAATCTAGATCTTTCAGTGCTGAGTCAGACCTCTGGAGAGCCTGCGTGCCTCCCGTAGACCTTTTGACATCAAGATGCAGACGAATCGATGCCTTGCTTAAATCGGGACTCTGAGCTTTTTCTGACAGGCGTCTGTATTCTGGCGTTTACAGCTGATTGTTTGTACAGTCACATGTCAGTGCAGCTGTTTTTACTCCTTCGGCGAGCACAGACCAAAGCCGCAGCGGTTCGGCCGTGAGAATCTACTGCCATCCAGTGTTGAGCTGAAGATAGTGAATCGTAAAAAGTAGTGGAACAGGACTCCAGTCGATGCCCGCTCAGAACGGCAACTAAATCAGGAGATTTAACAGCTGCTGATGCTTAAAACAGAAGATTTGCATATGAAGAAATGTGACTTTTTGGGAGTGCTGTTGATGGAGTCTCCAGAGGAGCTACTCTCACATGGGGGGAAAAATCTTAAGAGGAGAAATAAATCATGAACACCTTTAAAAACAAACAAAAATAGGCTAAGGACTGATTGGCTGTGGCATTTTAAAGTCGCTATTCAAATGATGGAAAATGGTTTTTTTTCTGAGTTATTATAATTATTATGCAGTTGCCAGTGGGGGTGAACTGATTTAACATTTTTTCCTTGAATATGCAAGTCTGATTTCATATTCAAGGCATTCCTTCAGGCTTCACAATTAAAAACAAGAAGAGGGCTGAAGATTCCCTCTGCACTGAGCATGAATCAAGGCTGTGGATCCAGAATGATAGACGGGTTAGTTTGTTTCCTCGAGAACACCAAAACAGTATCTCAGAATTTTCCTTGCATCCAATTTTCTCTGATCTCACAATAGTAAAAGGATCCTTCCAGAAACTCATGCACACTGATTTGGATTTAGATAAACTCCAAACGTTTGTTAGGCCAAGCCAGTATTTTCATGCAGATCTTTCCATAACTCGTTGAGTAATCCTCTTAACAAACAGACAAACCAAACTAATCATGTAACATCCTTGGATAAGATAAAAATCCCCTCATGTGACTTTGACGATTGCCTGAAGCGGAGGTTTTAGTTGGGGTATTGTAAGGTTAACAAGATACCAAGCTGCAAATGCCTCCTCTGCACCATAAATGTTAAAGATAACTTAGCTTTATGCCAAATAATGATTAACACCTAATTTTAAATTGAAATATTTCATAAGAGATTCATCACGTCAAGCTGCTGCAAATGGAAACGGGGACATTGAATGATTTCCTTAGACTGCAGCAAAAAGCTGTTACAGGAGTGAAATCACAGATCGAAGTAATTATTGAGACTTTTCTCCCGGGCAGTAGTTTAAAAAGAACAAAGTGGAAAACCGTGTTTTAATTTGATTTCTACATCACCAGTAATCTTGTTTTTTTCTTTATAGGAAAGTTGATGTTCTTTCAGTTATGACTTGAGTTTTGTGTACAATCATTCATCCTGAATATAAATCATAATTAGAAATTGTATTTTTACATAGCAAAAAAAAATAAATTAGGAGGTCCACAGTTTCTTCCGCACAGCGTGAGTGGGTGGCTGCTGACGGAGGGTGTTTTTACAGCCCCGCGATGGCTCTGAGGCTGAGTCACATAATTACACTGTTTTGTGTTTTTTTTTTTTTTTTTTTAAAAAAAAAAAATTATTTTAATTTTATTTAAAAAAATAAAAAAAATTT
>VUQK01013234.1:47696-64344 GCA_015106715.1 Bujurquina vittata | reverse complement strand
CGTCGTTTTTTGTTCTTTTTAATTGTTTTTTATTTTCTTTTTTGGGTTTTTAATTTTTTTTTTTTTTTTTTTTTTTGCTCAAGCATAATGATGCAATGGCCCAATTTAAAAATCTGAAAGTTTTCTGTGGCTCATAATTCTTTAATCACAAGTTTTAGATGAAATGTTTCCTTCTGTGTGCTTTGATTTTGACCTGCTGTGGATTTGCTTGTTGCTGTTGAGTCACTGTTCCTTTTAAATTATTTCCCTGCCAAAAACAAGAGCATCCCGAGGCTGCAAATTCCCTCTGCACTATGCATGAATTAAGTCCCTGGATCTAGAAGGATATTTGGATCCAGATCACGAATCACTCTAAAAGTTAATTATTGCTAAGTAGGGACAGGCTCCACCTCTGGTAATTTGTTATAGTTGTAATTTCTTAAAATCCTTTTGCTTAACTTTAAATATTTTATGGTCATTTCAAATTTAACTATAAAACTGTGGGGGGGGGGGCTTTAATTTACCTATTGTGCTGTAACTTTTGGGAATCCCTTCTCTGGACACATGTAATGCACATTGTGAAAAACCGCTCTTCAAACCTGAAACTCAGCACAACCTTCTTGTATTCAGATTCCAGGTTGTCTGGATGGAACCATTAATTTAAAAACAAGCAAAATGTATAAGTGTGCAAAAAGGACACTCATTGCATTCTCTTTGTGCCCCAAAGCCCCTTGAAGTTAGAGAGAGCAACGTGAAAAATAGTGAGTACAAAGTGTGCGTTCTGGGACTGTGGGCACCAGAGGAGGCACGGGGTAAAAAGCTGGTGGAGCTAGCCAATGCTCTGGAGAGTGGGAGGTAAGTCAGATACTTCACCCCTTCACCTACTTCACAGTCCCTGCACAAATTTCCTAAACCAACCACATTTCGCCCCCTCAGACTGGTGTACCGTGACATCGGCGGCTCGGACCCTGAACGTATGGCTGCTCCTCGTGTGGCTGATTATGTCCAGGAACTCTTTAAGAACAGTCCTGTGCAGGTTAGGACTATTGTTAGATCCAAACTTTTGTTAGAAGAAATCAGATTTGGGAAATTCTGTTGAAACATTTTCAGTCTAGGACATTTTTGTAGATCTTTGGGTCTTTTGTAACATTTTAAGCCGCCTTTTCTCACCCCAAACATAAACACTGTTTGTTCCCCCTCAGGTTGAAGTGGTGAGCGACCTGAAGACTCTGGAGAAAGAGTATCCGTGTTTGGCTGCAGTCAACCGCTGTGCCAACAGTAGGTCAACACAGACTCACAATGTTGTTAAAAGCTGTTTTTTAATAAGTATGCACACTTACTTATTGTTTCCTGCTCTTGCAGCTGTACCTCGTCACCAGGCCAGAGTCATCAAGCTGCAGTACACTGGAGAGGGGCCGATCCAGAAGACCCTCATGTTGGTGGGAAAGGTGAGATGATGCTCTTGTCTGGTCTTGAACCGGTTAAAATCTGATTGCTACAATAGTCAACCCAACAAGTTGAGACCCAACAAGATGGCATTAAACCTAAAAGGAAACACTACTCCTGTATGAATATAGAACCATACAGTCCCACAAAACATGACTGACCTCATATGAAACTTTGGCTATTTTAGTATGAGCACCCCCCTTGTAACAGTATATAATAATATATAATGATTTATTTGAACTGTTCTTTATCCAGGCTGAAATCTTTGTACAGCATACATCTTTTAACTATACAGGGTCAAACGTATACATATGAACTCTACATTAACGCTTCCAATCTTCTTGGCAGAATTGGTAGAGTTCATTTAAATTGGTTGGTTTCTTGGAGTCAACCTGGGTGTTAAGCATAGTTTGCAAATTTTTCAATTTTCAATGGGGTTGAGGTCGGGCTTTGGGAAGGCCATTCCAGAAGTTTAATATTAGCGTTCTTTATCTGTTCCCAAACCTCTTTCACTATGTGTTTATCCTATTGAAACACTCAGTTGTATCCAAGTTTCAACCTTCCAGCTAGTGATTTGAGGTGAAGTTGAAGAATTTGGAGGTACCACCACCATGCTTGACAGCAGTTACAGAGTTGTTAGATTTGAAAGCCTCACCTTTACTCCTCCTAACATACCTCTTGTCAGTGTGGCCAAACAGCTCAATCTTTGTTTCATCTGACCATAAAACCTTTTTCCAGAAGGCATTTGGCTCGTCTATGCGAGCAGCTGCAAATTTCAGTCAGTTTTGGAGCGGGAGCTTCTTTCTTGGTCAGCATCCCCTCCATGGTGACGTAAAACTGGCTTCACTGTGACAGTGATGCAGGTGTTCCAGCAGTTTCCAATTCATGGCAGGCTTTGAGCCTCGGTGGTTCCTGGGTTGTTCCTGCACATCCTAAACAATTTCCTCTCATCTGAGGGTCATAGTTTGGGTCTTCTTCCAGACCTTAGCAAAGCGGACACACATCTGTTGTATGAACTGATGATCTTGGAATTTGCCGTTGTTTAGAAATGGTTCCAAGAGACCTTCCCAAGTAGTGTAAATCTGCAATTCTCCATCGCTGAGTTTCCTTGGGCTTTCCCATTGTTCTGAGGATTTAGCCATCCAATAAGTACTACCAAACAAATTCTTTTCAGACTGTCAAAGAGAAACTAGCAGTTGTAGTCAATCATGCTCACTAACGAGAAGTTAAAAGGCCTTTTAAGTTAAGAACCTTCAGTATTACTTATTAAAAGATTTTTGTTAGTATGTATGGATACATTTGAGCCTGTATGTGTAATTTTGACCCTGTGTGGATTAAAGAAAATCCAAAATATATTAAAACCTGCACCCAGTTCTCACTTTTTAAAGTAATTAAAGATGTGTGCTGTAGAATCATTCCACGCTGGAAAAAGAACCGTTCAAAGGAATAATTAAAAGCTCCAAATTACCATGACATTCATGCTGAGGACCGCTCATTATCGGTGAAAATTTGCTTGTATTTCTTGTAATTTAAAGGTTTAAAAGCTATTTAGTTGTGTGTTTTGCATCAGGAAGCTTGCGTCAGTGAAAATCTTTCAAATCTTTCTGAGGTGTCCTTGTCACAAACACCTGACAGGTTGCAAATATCCCTTGAATCTCTCTCTTACTGCATATTCAGAGAGCTAAAGTAGTGAAGCTCATCTTCAGTGTTACAGAGACACACACCGCTTAAATCAGTGGTGAGTTGCCAGGTTATATTGTTGTAGATTGTGTATGTTGACTCCATTATGTATACAATCCGGAAAACACCCCAAATTCTCAGATGCGTGTATTAGTCATTTGTAGTAGTGTTTGAAGATCATAGACTTCATGGGAGTTACCAGAAAAAACAGCAGAACAGCAGGTAGGTCTTAAAATGAGGGAGAAAGCAGATAAAAAATAGCAGATTTGTCTCTAATGTGGTGTTTCCAGGGCATCACCTACGACACTGGTGGAGCAGACATCAAGGCTGGTGGTGTCATGTCCGGGATGCACAGGGACAAGTGTGGAGCTGCCGCTGTCGCCGGCTTCTTTCAGGTGAATAATCACCTCTTTGTACCTGAACGATAAACACTTGGTATAAATATTCATCACTTGTGACTCGGCTATAAATCAGCACTGCATGCTGCTGAGTCACCATTAACAAAAAGCTTATTAGGTACACAGAGATCAATAATTTCCTCCCCCCTCTTCAGAGGAATGTGATACATACTGAGATTAAATTTTTTTTTAAATTGGATTGTAATTTTCTCCTCCCGACCTCCTCTTTCACTTTAAGATTGTAGCCCAGCTGAAACCAAAGCACCTGAAGGTTGTTGGCGTGATGGCCATGGTCAGGAACAGTGTGGGTGCAGGTCAGTGTGCTTCACTTGCTTTTCACAATATTCCTCTCGAGTCCTGTCAGCTGACGGCCTTTTTTTTTTTTTCTCTCAGATTGCTACGTAGCGGATGAACTGGTGGTTTCCCGCGCAGGCCGTAGAGTGAGAGTGGGAAACACTGATGCCGAGGGCCGTATGGTGATGGTCGACCTTCTCTGCGAGATGAAGGAGAAGGTCAGAAAGTCTCGTTAGAATCTTGAGGAATTATTTTCCATTTGCACCCCTTTCCCAGTGTGACCTTACCTCTGCTCTCCGCAGGCAGTAAAGGAGATTTCTCCTCAGCTCTTTACTATCGCCACTCTGACTGGTCACGCCATCAGAGCCATGGGACCCAACTACTCCGTGAGTACAGCTGAAGCTCAAACAATGAATGCGCAGCTTAAAGTGAACCTGGTCTCTGCTACGTCTGTGCAGTCGCTCGAGCGGTTTTAGCTCCTCCCCCTTTAAACCAACTTTCTTTTGATTGACTGCCCCTTGTGAACAGAAGGTTTGAACAGCAGGTTAATGATGCTCTGTACTCACAGCCAGAACAGTATGCCTAAGTTGAACATATCGAGGACATCTGCTGTCACTGACATACAGCCTAAAGTAGAAAAATAAAATAACACAGATTGTTTAGAGCACTCTGAAGATGGAGCTCACATGGTTACTTGTATATACACTGACCACTTTAGCCATGTTTAAAAAGAGCATAGAGCATTTTTTTTAATCAAACTCTTTTTTTTTATTATATTTTGTGCCATAATAAAATTCAATATAACACAAAACTATATAAATCAACAAAAAACTAAACACATTTCTCAAACCTCTCCCACCCTGCCCTTAGAATACCAAATCAAGGATATATACATAGTCAAACTCTGATCAGGCGTCACCTTTTTCACCGCTCTTGTGTTGGTCTCCCTTTTGCTGCCAAAACAGCCCTCAGCCGTGGACACATGGACTCCATTAGACTCCATTAGACCCCTCAAGGTGTGCTGTGGTATCCGGTACAAAGGTGTTAGCAACAGATCCTTTAAGCTGTGAGGTGGTGCTCCGTGGATCAGACTTGTTTGTCTAGCTTGTCCCACAGACGCTCGATTGGATTGAGATCTGGGGAATTTGAAATTGGCTCTGGAATTGGTTCTCCCGAATCAGTTTGTGTCCAAAATTGACATGGGAGGATGTAAAGGATAACAGTCTGAATTAGGTGAAACAAAACCTCTGCATGACAGACAATAAGTAGGACCATGGCACGTCCACTTTGGACATCCAGATATTTCAGTGCTGTAATCATCATTGTGCAAACTGAGTTGAGTTTGGAACCTCTTGTTGTAGATCATCATGGATAATGGGCCAGCCCATCGCAGCGGGAACGCCGCTCAGTGGCAGAAAGGTGAGAAATATTCAAAATTGTAGATCTACTTAGAAGGCTTTCCCAGAGCTTTCAACTGCAGCTGAAGCGCTTTAGGCAGAGTTGTGTCTTCATTTGTATATAAACCAAAACAACTGAATCAACTTCACTTTGCTTTGAAGTAATCTGTTCAGCATTAATTTAAACCAGAGCTAAAACAATTATTTGATGAAGGGAGTGCTTCATTGCTGCACTCAGTAGATTTTGGGTTTTATGGTCAAACCAAACCCCAATAAGACATAACTTTGAGGACTTTTGAAGCAGATTTGTGTGTCAATGAATTCTTATGATCTCTGAAAATGAGGACTTATTCTGGAGCACCTGTGTCATAAGGAGGAGATTAAAATGTTAAACACAGGATGTGCATTTGTAGCCGCGTCAGTATTTAAAAGCACGTGTGCAAGCTTCTTTATACAATGTAGCTCTTGGAGCAAATATTAAGGATGTATTCAGTGAGGTTAGGCCTGTTGGTTTATTAGAGTTTTGCAATTCATGCTTTCGTCACATTGCAATATCACAGGTTTCCCAGCAGGTGTTGCTATTTTAACTTGAATGCTACAAACTTGAAAACAGCAACATGACACTCTCCCTTGCAGCTGGAGAGGTGCTGGGTGATTTGTTTGAGGTCTCCACAATCAGGCGAGAGGACTACGAGTTCCACAAGGGCAAGTCTGAGTACGAGGATATCCTGCAGTCCAACGATCTGCCATCCTCGGCTACACCTCGAGGACATCAGGCACCTGCAGCTTTCCTCATCATGGCTTCGGGACTCGACAAGGTGCTTACAGATCAGCAGAATATCTTGTTATTTATCTGTTATTCATGTGGAATATGTGCATTTGTATGCAGTAACCTCTTTTATTACCTTGTGCGTGCCCACTGCAGCACGGCGTGGATTCCGATGCACCTCTGCCGTATTCCCACATTGACATCGCCGGGTCCAGCGGTCCTTTCCCAGGTGTCCCAACAGGAGCCCCCATCATCACTATGGCAACCAACTACATCCTGTCTGATCTCTAAACAGAGATTCAAGTCAAACTCTGCACAAATTTCTGACCGTCCTAATACAAAAGAAACGCCTGCCACAGCACGTAAACTAATCTTTCTAGTCTGACATTCTGTAATACTGCAGGCCGCTTTCCTGTAAGACTGTTGTTTGCTTAAAGTCTGAACTGAGTGTCAGACCAGCCCGTCATGTGGCCTGAATCAGTACATTCTCAGGGGTTAAAGGGCCGCGTAAGAGTAACATCCTTTTATATGTGTGCAACAGACCTCGAACGTCAAACCAAGTACTTCTCATTGATCAATAAAAAAAGTTTTCAAAGTCTTTGCGTTCTCTCTTCATAACTTGTTTTCTTATCGGGAGGAAACCCTGTTTTTATTGACCAAATTTAAAATAAAGAGCGTGACAGAAACAGGAATTTCGGATAAATATTTAAAGGACACTTGTAGTGAACTGATGGAAAAAAAAAAGATTATAAATACCTTTATCCAAATATTTGATGGAAATTTTTGAATATTTTTGTGATAGCTACAGTTAATTTACACATAAATGATACAAGACCTTCATATTAAAATAATCATTCTCTATGATAACTTGTCATTTATAGAGAGCTATGTAATTTAGGAAGTTAGCTAGCACTTTTCGTGAGTTATATTCAGTATTTTTTTTTTAATTTTTACTGTGCATTTTCTTAATCATGATGACTTCATGGTAGTGCAAGCTGAAGGTGCCTAAGCGCTTTACTGCCAGCCTCCAAAAGTTCATATGTGCCTTCTCTGCTGCCTTTCAAGCAGACTACAATAATGTTTTCTTGGACACGCTCAGTGGCTCATTTAGCACAATGGTAAGTTTCATTGATAAATAGCACCATGCATAAGCTTTTATAAAGCTATATAACTTATAAAGCTTGTATAATACTTTGTGTTTTTTGATGTCAGAAGGGTGTAATTCTCTTTTATGTTAAGGCTTTAGCAACAAAATGGACTGTTAAATTAAAATCTATTCCTAATATTTTGACCCTCTGAAACACAATACGAGGCTCTGAGGTGAGACTACTTAATCATAATAATCATAATATCTTAATTTGAAAGGTAACTAATAATTGCAGCAGCAACTTGAGCAGTCAGAAAAAAAGTGGATTAAATAAAAATTTAAGTTTAACATTTTTGGTCATTATTTACAAAAACTGCTGGTAAAAATATGTAAACTAATTGAATTTAACAGTTCCACAAATAATGATAAAACCCCAGTTTTAGATTTGACACCTTAATTAAAAAAAATTTTTACATTTACATAATACATGCTTAATTAAAACTGTTCACCCCTTTTCAAGTTATACCATATTTTTTAATATTTGTGCTGACCCTTGTTTTTTCCCTCTGGGTTCATATTTTTCTCTGTCATTTCAAACAGTTTTAAAGTAGATTTGCAGATCACCAGTGCAGTGTTCAGATCAACACTGGACGTAATTTAGCAGCTCACTGATTCAGCCTCACTGGTTCATAATGAGCAGATCCATTTATAATCATGTCATAGCTTCTGTAGGATAAAAAATATATTGGTGTGGAAATATTAGGGAATGGTACCATATATAATAACTTTTGATTCAAGATATCTTTATTTAGCAATTTAATAGCTTTAGACATTTTTGTTTTTACATGATGAGCTCAACAACATAATTTCTGAACCACAAAAATTACAAATCACATGAATCACTAGTAGCAGTGTCTCCGCTGTGAAGACTGATAAGGTGTGGTGCTCAGTCATTATAGCTGACTGAGACAATGCTCCCATTCTCAGAAGATTTCTTAATAAAGCTTTAAATGCGCTGACCCCAGCAGTTATAAATATCTCACTTGCTTTGACCCATCATGGCATCATTAAAGGCAACAAGATGCTTCTGTAAACTCACTTTCCTATAGTTCATCCACAGGTGTGCTGTATGCTCTTAATAAAGAGATCTTCACTCTCTATATTTAATATGTATTAAATTGCATAAGATATGCACTTGTGCATACATGATCATACATCATCCCTCAGTCTGCTTTATAAACTATATTTCAGCATAATTTTTCAGTAGTAGTGGGACTCCATCTGACTCTGGGTGTTTTCTTAACACTTTTACAAACAGTTAAAAATAAAACAAAATAAAAATGACCAAGTTGTTGCAACTTGGTTATTTTTTTATTCTGTGCTTTAACTTGATTTAGTTTTGCCATGGATAGCACTTACATTTTTTACTAGATTTTACTATGACTTTTCCTTGTTTTTATTTTACTACATTTTTCTGTACAGTGCTTTGTGACTATATGTACTTGAGTAAATGCATGTAGTTTCTTTCTATCTGCTTCATTGCTTAGACCAGCAATGTCAAACTCATTTGACATCATGGGCCACATACAGCATCTTTGATCCTTAGTGGGCCAAGCTAGTTAAAATCCTCCATGATAACCCCCTTAATATAAGAATAACAAGCTCAGTCTCAACAGTATGTCTCAGTTTTTACACATGGCAAAGAAACACTCTTGTAGTAAATGAAACAACTCTTTAATTATAAGAAATAAATGTGTAAACCTGGTAGCTCTTTTTAAAATTCTTTTTACTGTGAACCCATTGTAAAAAATAAAAAAAAAATTAAAACCCCATAACTATTATTCAATTCAGTTTTATTTATATGGTGCTAAATAACAAGTCGCCTCGAGGTGCTTAGTAGATAGTGAAAAAACAGGAACTTTTCTGTCATTTAATTGTTTATCTATTACTTATTTACTATGGTGTTGCATAAATAGCTTGAGGAGGTGTAAAACATCTAAAAAACAGTTAAATCTATGCCCTCCTTCACATTTTCCAAAGCCGTGCAGTGGACCAGATTGGAATCTTTGCCAGGCGATTCTGGGCCCCGGGTCTTATGTTTGACACCCCATGCCTTAGACTGTATTGTATAATATGATTATTAAATGGAGTATGTTTATAGAGTGTATGATTTGTGCAGGTTACACACTCGCCCTCTCCAACATGGCTGAAATCGCCGTCCACTCTTTTTTAGCGGTCGTGAGGCGCCGACAAGGAAACGGAAATGACGCAATCGCACCCCCGAATCATTAAAACCGACGGTTAACGCGCGCTTCCAGCCGAAAGTCCGCGCTGCTGTGAGAGTAGCACCTGTGTGACGCCTCCGTGCTCGCGATCAACACAAAAGCTGAGCTCTCAGAGGAGCCTTTCTCATCGTTATATCTGCGCAGACATAAAAACTCCACAGCCACCATGTTCGAAGCTCGCCTGGTCCAGGGCTCTATCCTGAAGAAGGTGCTAGAAGCTCTGAAGGATCTGATCACAGAAGCCTGCTGGGATGTCAGCTCGTCCGGCATCTCCCTGCAGAGCATGGACTCCTCTCACGTCTCCCTGGTGCAGCTCACTCTGAGGCACGACGGCTTCGACTCGTACCGCTGCGACAGAAACCTCGCCATGGGGGTCAACCTGAACAGGTGATGAAAAGACAGCAAACATTTTAAAAAGACAGATTTTAGCAAGCTGCGTGTTTAGCAGCGTTTGATCGCAGCCTGCTGCTGTTGGCGCGTAGATGAGGAGGGTTTCTGCTGAGCAATGGAGCTCTGGGCTGACAGGATCGAGTTGTCAAAGTTTGGCGGTTTTAGTGAAAGTAAAAAATGGCTGCTTGGTTTGCAAGGCAAATGCTAGATTTCAGCTAAACTGGGTCTCACGGTCGTTTTAGCGTCTTTTTTAACTTTTACATCTTTGTGCAGCCTCTGATGCTGACAAAGAACAAGGCCGTCTTGGCGGAGTTGCCCGGACATGTCTGCCTCCTGAACCGAGTTAACTCTTTCCTGTCCGGCTCTCAAACTGAGCGCTTTCTGCGTCGGCCTTCTAAAGGGGAAAAATCAAGCTGCCTGCTTGATATTCTCTGTTTAGTCTTTACATTTACATTTACGTTACATTGGGAGCAGTTTTGAGACATCCGCTGCTTCGTAATTGCGTGGCGACGTCAATTTAGCGCCAAACTGTGCGCCGGGAGGGTTGGCGGGATTTGATGTTGAACCCGGGAAATAACACTTCCGTTTGTACGTCACTTCCGGTGCAACTTTATCCGCGTGTGATGGGTGTTTACGTGTTTAGAACACTTGATTTTTGGCAATCGATAAACTAAACTGTTTTATTTATTTTAAAGGGAAAACATTTAATCGCATTTGAGAGATTGATACATAACTGCAATCAGGAAAAGAGTGCTATGAAATTTTGGGCCAAATTGACTCTAGTTTCTCAGGTCTTCTATAACTTATATTATGGTGCCAATTTGCTTTACAGGTGTTTTACCCATGTAGTTTAGAGATTTAATCATATCAGATTTTTAATATTTTTTTCAAACATTACCTTCTGGATGTCCTTTCTTCCATGAAAGACATTGCAAAAGCAAAATATCGCTAAAGAGCCTTAAAAATCTATAAAGATGGCTCTCACCCTGGACCTGCTGTTTGACCTGTTGCCCTCCTAGATGCTGCAGGTCCATCAAAACAAGGATAAACAGACTAAAGGAGAGTTGTTTTTTACTTTAAATCAAGCACTTACTGAAATGCACCATGGCACTTTTTTAGTTAACTCCTGACTGCTTCTTGATATTTGTAATTATTTATTAGGGCGTAGTTTACTCTGTGAATGTGCTGCATGCTCTTTCTTCCGAGGCACCTGCAGGAGTAGCACTAACACTATTTTGTGTTTTTCCCGTCCAGTATGTCGAAAATCCTGAAGTGTGCCGGAAATGAGGACATCATCACCCTCAGAGCAGAAGACAATGCAGACACGCTCGCCCTCGTGTTCGAGACTCTCAGTGAGTTTTACCTCTACATTTATTCAGTGAAATCAGCACGGCTGGTGGTGTTCAGGTGACACATTTACACCTTCTCTTTTCAATCTTGCAGACCAGGAAAAGGTGTCAGATTACGAGATGAAGCTGATGGACCTGGATGTGGAGCAGCTTGGCATCCCAGTGAGTCATCTGTTAGCCATCTGCACGATTCATGTCCAGCTGACTCGATTCTCAACCGTTCCCTGTTTGTCTATCCCTCCCTCCAGGAGCAGGAGTACAGCTGTGTGGTGAAGATGCCCTCCGGGGAGTTTGCTCGTATTTGCCGTGACCTTTCTCAGATCGGCGATGCTGTCATGATCTCCTGCGCCAAGGATGGAGTCAAGTTCTCTGCCTCAGGCGAGTTGGGCACAGGAAACGTCAAGCTGTCCCAGACCAGCAATGTGGACAAAGAGGATGAGGCTGTGAGTATTTTCTATTTCTTTTACTGGCACCAGGTAGGGTGTAATGTACTAGTACCTCCAGAAGGTGGCAGTAATACACTTACAAGCTGTTTACCAGCAAATTCAATTCAAATAGTGGACAACTAAAGACCTGTGTAGGTGAAACGCCCAAAGAGATGGGCATTAAGACCTCTACTTTAGAGCTGTGGCTATTGAATGACAATATTTACCGTATGAGCTCATGATCTGAATGAGCATGGCACACTTTGACTGTTGTGGCAGCACCTGTTGACTCTTACCCCTTTTCCTTCTCGGTTCAGGTTACAATTGAGATGAACGAGCCCGTCCAGCTGATCTTTGCCCTCAACTACCTGAACTTCTTCACCAAGGCCACACCTCTGTCCAAGACGGTCACCCTCAGTATGTCTGCCGATATCCCCCTTGGTAAGTGCATCAGCTCTTTCCTAAAAAGACTACAACATCTTCGTTTGATGTGTTGCGGCTCAGACTTTGACTGATTTTCCTTCTCACAGTGGTGGAGTACAAGATTGCTGACATGGGGCACATCAAATACTACCTGGCACCGAAGATCGATGAGGAGGCTTCTTAAGATGTTTCTAACAGACCAAAAAAGGGAGAATAGAGAAAAGCGAGACGACTGGGACGTTTCCCGAGTGATTGAAGCGCTGAAGTGATCTCCTAGTGGTCGATCGCTCTGCCTGAGGTTTCTGATCTGCTGTTCACAGCGGAAGGTCGGCTTTTATAAGCAGCCAGCTGTCAGCTGCGTGAATGGTGCCATCTGTGTGATGCAATGAAGCCTCGGAGCAGCTGGCTCTGGCCCAGACATCCCCCAGTGTAAATGTCAGCACTTGCTCAACCTAAATTTGAGTCGCTCTCTATTTTTGCCTGTTTTTGGGAAAGCAGATTTAAAATATCCCATGTTTTTTTGTAGATAACGCATTTGTAAATACTTCCTGTGGTTTAGCACTGTCAGTCAACCCACAATGTTTTTTGTATTCATTGATTCATCCCAAAATAAATGATTCAGGCTGTTTCAAAGTACAATTTTTGGATGTGTTGTGTTTAGGCTTTCCATATTTAGCATGATTCTTAAAGCTCTAAACTTCTGATTTACAAAGGTGATCTGCAGGTACATTACAATGAGCCTTCATCATAATATCCTTACATTTAACCCTGTGTGGAAGAGGCCTCATACGCTGAGCTGCACACCCCTTTTTATCAATGGAAATTGCACACTAGCTTAAAAATATTTCATTTGCACTCTTAGAATAATCTTCATTAACTGACTATACACCATGAATTGAAGTAATGAGCTGCTTTTCTAGCATTGCTGCTGCAGATAACAGTTTGCTTTAGGCGGCGTGGTCAATGTAAAATCACTATCTCAAAAAATATAAGTACTGCTTCCTCTTCATAATTTAATACCTAAAAACACAACTGATCCAGTCTGCACCAAGATTATTACAGTTAGGTGGGATAAAATATTTTATTTAACTGAAAACTGTTACTTGTATTTTCATAGTTGGACAGAAACAATAGTCTGGTCATTTAAATAGAAAACTAGTAATTGGTCACTCTTCTTGTTACAGTGGTTTACACTTTGGAGCTTTAGGTTAGGCTTTCTCTTTTGATCTCTCACCAAATTCAAGGGACAACAAAATGTAAGAGTCTTACTATTAAGCACACGGGATCCTTGTGGCCTGCTGATCATCATGGAAAAAAAATGGAGGGTTAATATTTTTTTAACTTGGCATCACCGTTTGTATTCAGACTTCAATGCAACACAGAACAAAACAGTAAGTAACTTTCACTACATTCAGGTTTCCCAAACCTTTTCTGGCGTCCAGAAGCAAAAAAATAAAAAAAATCAGGTGCCTCACTGCACAGTTTTTAATCAATCACAAATAGGATTCAAGTTTAAGTTTAAATAAAGGTTATACAAATAGCATCAACAAACTCTTGCTTATTTAGTTTTCCCTAAAAATGCCATTCATCGCTCCAGCTTCAAAGTAGTTATCGCGCAGCAATCAGACATGGCCACCAGGTGGTGCTCTTCTGCTACTTCTCATTTTATTCTGCGTGTGAAACTAATTACTTTGACCTGTCGTGACATTATCAGAGCTGTTCTTTATTATAGACTCATTTCAGGGGGTTTCCTGGATTGAAATGGGTCTTTTGGGTTGGCAAAACTAATTAAATATTGTTTTTATTACAATTCTGGAGATTTTCTTCCTCGTTGGGAGAATTTTCCTCTGCAGCAAAGCCCATGTACAGAAGATCTTCATTATCCCAGTTAAAATTTAGCAGTTTTCAAACAGTGCTGTGGTTTGTTTTGCTTTTAAATGCAGAATCTATCAACTACCCTGCATCCTTTTCATAATCTATTTAAACCTGGGTAACCGTTACATAACTGTATTTCAGTTATTCAACTAAACAAAGGGGATTTGAGTGGATTTTCCCAGAATCCGAAACATCAAAGTTAAGCTGTTTGAGTCGGGGTCCTCTGGAGCTTCAGATCGGTCTTCCTGCTGGTCAGTGGGCAAACTGAACAAACTGCTGAATATTCAGAGAAATCACTTATCATGCAGCTAAAAATACACCAGAGAAACAAGTGTGTGTGTGTGTGTGTGTGTGTGTCCGCAGCAGGTTGTATTGCTGTGTTGGAGAGCAGTAGGTGGTGTAGAGTGTTTAATCCTCATAAAGCTTTAATCTGACTGGCAGACACATCTGCCACTAGCCTGTGTTTGGTTACACAAAGCAGTCTGCATATGACATAACCAAAAATGAGCTGGTAACACTGTAGCTTCCCACGTGTATGTGTAGAAAGTTAGCAGTTTAGCAAAATTAAGGGAGCAGATTTTATTTTATTAAGCTCTAAGATGAGCTTTTCCTCCACGGCCAACTGCATTTTGATGAAAGAGGGCCCGGTCTGACTGTGAAACTGCATCCATCTTCCATACTATGGTTTCACCTTATATATTTCCCCTCATCCTCCAAGACCCACCTCTAGTGGTTCTGAGCCCAACTGGGACCCAGCCTGCAGTTTAACAACAGGTTAAAGGCTTTAGTTAGCTCAGCCTAGCTTACAATAGGGGCAAAAGTATAGCTGTAGTTATGGTTATCTTAGTTTAGCCTACAAACTATATAAGTTTAATGCTGTACTGGGCTTAGCATAGAGACGAGACAAAATTAAGACATCAGCAGACGTGCAATACCACACGACACAGCTGTGCACTTTCTGAATATTGTACAATTTTAAGGTTAAACAGACATCTTTAAAGTGAGGGCTAGGTTAACTATACTAAAGTTTGGCGCTAGCCAGAGACCGCTGTTCTTGGCCTAAAAGCCTGCAGGCCTATAGGCGGTATGGTCACATATGACCAGCTGCTTCTTCGGTTTAGAGGTGATGTGTTTTGGATTCCGCCCGTGCATAAAGATTGTTCCTGGCCATAGTTAGTTTAGGCTGACATAGAGCCTGGAAACACTAGGATTTATTCTGCATACTCTATCCAAAGGTAACAGTCCAATCATGGTAACGCATCATGTGTCTTTAATCCACTCAGAAAGCTGAAGGATAACTCCTGGATAACAGTTGCCAGGAGACCAAGAGAGAGATAGTTAGTGCTCACTGGCAAAACGTTTTTGTTTTATGCTTCAGTTGATGTAAGGATTTAACCGTATATCATGGGTTAATTGGTAAGCTTTAGAAGTGGTGGCAGAAGGATTTTTGCTCTTTCAGGAGCGACTCTCTGGCTGTCTGTGTGTCCAGTCTTGGTGACACGCTTTCTACCGGGTATCTTCTCATTGTTAGCACACAGCAGCAAAGGAAATATCGTCCAAACTTTTCCCTTTAAGAACATTACAGCATCAAAAAGAGCTTTCTCATTTTCAGGCTGTCAGTGTACAATCTGACTTTGGTTGAATAAAGGATGAGGGCAGCATGAGATAGGGGACAGCAGGGTAGAGACAGCGCAGATTATAACCTCGCAGTAGATTGCCTGCCTTTGTAATCCCAGACTCTATCTGAATTTTTCTGCTGAGAGGGCTGAGCTTTCACCCTGCACCAGGAAAAGAGGATTTTTTTCCCCCACTGGATTCATTCATGTCAGATCTGATGAGATGTGTTGCATAAATTCTCACATCTATACGTCTAAATTCATTCCAGCTCTCACCAGCTTTTCACCCTCCACAGAGTCATGTGTGCAGCTGTGCTCGCAGCGTTTTACTTTCTAAAGTACATTGTGTCTACCTGATAGAGCCTCTGTTTCAGATAAGAGGAGAAGTGTGTGTCTCCAGATGCAGAGCGGCGAGGGAAAAGATGGGACTGTCATCTTAGGAAGTGACCGATAAAGCAAAGCGACAGCGCGGCCGTTTAAGCTGCCTCAATATTTAATTAACCACTGCCATCCAGGTTAAGATTAATCACGTCCTGGAAGAGAGTGAAGCGGGTTCAGCCTGATTGGGGTTTCCACGCCTGAATTGGCCACATTTTTAAACTGCATTATCAGCCCTGCTTCATAATAATGTCAGAGCTGTAGCTCTGAGTTATACTTAATGGTCAGAGCAGACTTCGACAAAATCAGGCCAGTCAGATAATACGTCTATGACTCAGAGCTTCACAGCAACTGTTTGACTTTAGTGTCATGCTGACTTAATTTGTTGGAAATCTTCTTTTTTTTTTTTTTGTATGTCTAATTAGATTACAATTACTCTGTGTTGTGTTTTTAACAGATCTAATCCAGAGGGTGATAATTACCATCCAGTCTTCAACAGTGATCATTTGTCTTAACAAGCACAATGAACCTCTTATTATCTGGGGCAATACTTTTTAAAATCTTCTTATTTAAAGAGCTCAAAGCAGCACGACTCAGAGGCACATTTCACATAAACACAGGGACAAGTAGAGTCTACTCAGCAGCCACTTTATTAGGTACAGCTATTCACTTGTTAACACGCATATCTAAAAAGCCTAAATGACACAGCAGCAGCTCAGTGCATTTAGGCACGTGGACATGATCAAGATGGCCTGCTGAGCCTCAGAAAGGTGATTTAAGTGACTTTGAATGTGGCACAGTTGTTGGTGTCAGATGTGCTGATTGAATATTTCAGAAACTGCTGATCTGCTGGGAAC
>VUQK01013234.1:36238-47676 GCA_015106715.1 Bujurquina vittata | reverse complement strand
GAATATAAATATACACACATCAGCCACTTTATTCTGTACAACTCTTCAACTGCCTGTTAATGCCAATGTCAAAATCAGTCAATCACACAGCAGCAGCTCAGTGCATTTAGGCACGTGGACATGATCAAGATGGCCTGCTGAGCCTCAGAAAGGTGATTTAAGTGACTTTGAATGTGGCACAGTTGTTGGTGTCAGATGTGCTGATTGAGTATTTCAGAAACTGCTGATCTGCTGGGAACTTCCCACACAACCATTTCGAGGCTAGTATGAAAAAAAAAGAAGAAAAAGGACTCAGCAAGCAACACCAAATCGCTCAAATCATCTCAAACTGGAACATGACAGGGAGCTCACTCAAATCACCTTTGGGGTGGTTGGAACAGCAGAGTCGTATCACAGATGTGCAGCCAACAAATCTCCAGCTGGTCCTTTCATGCCAGTATGGGCCAAAATCTCTAAGCAATGTTTCCAGTGCTGCTTTGAATCTCTGCAATGAAGAATTAAAGCAGATCTGAAGGAAAAGGGGGTCCAACCCAGTGCTAAAAAGGTGTACCTAATAAAGTGGTTCCTTCTTAGACAACGCATTATGACATATCAGAAATCTTCCACCTCATTAGGCAGGGTTTTAGCTAGGGCTGTTTGTGTATGCCCAAAACAATAATCACAACTATTTTGGTCAATACTGAGCTCATAATTATTCAACATGATTGTAAACAGAGTTTATAAATCTAATGGATTTATTGAACTTGCCTGGCAGGGAGAGAATTGTAGCTTTTAGAGAGGGGTGGAAAAATAAAAGAAAGTGAGGGCTAAAAGGTAGAAGGAGAACTTTAATCAACTCATTTATCGTGTTTTAGTAATCGCTGGAAGCCAAATTCTATTAATTACACACCGCTTTCCATCATGATCACTAACATCTGAACACGCTGAATGCAAATTAGCTGCAGAGTTTAGAATTTTCAGGGCAAAATGATTAAAAAGTACCAAAGATGCCCAGGTACGTACAACTGAAACAAGTGCAGATGATGTATGGCGGCATGTGGCCAACAAAAGAAACAAGTGCAAGTTCATTTTTTTTTCTTGTGCTTGCCGGCACTGACAGCAACCTACAAAAGATTATCTTTGCACTCAACCAAGCTAGCTGATTCCTTCATTTCCAGTCTTTGTGCTAAGCTAACCCTGTGCTGGCTGCAGCCTCATATTTACTGTATGGACACGAGTGGGGTATTGATCATCAGCAAATAAGCATATCGCTCCCCAAATGTCAACCCGTAAGGTGGGTTGTGTAGCTCTGATGGCGACTCCTGAGGGAACTTCACGTCTGTTGGAATTATTGTATGAGCTTTCATTGTGTATTATCATATCCTCACACACAATTTAATCCGACTGACTCTTCACAAAGAAATGTTTGAGGACACAGCTCTGTGGACGTAGGGGCACCTGACCCCTTGGACCTGTTCCCAGTCAGCCTGTTGATGTTAGATTTTAGTCTCAACACTGGCATGCGAGTTCAGAAACACAAAATTATACTTCAAATATACTCAAATCTATGACAAAATGCTCGCATTGTTTGTGACACATGTACATTTGTCAATAGATGGTGTTCAGATGTTGCATTTGTATTTCACTGTTGCATGTTTCTATGCAGGATGTGGCCTGTTGTGTTCAAGTGAACCAGATGTCTGCTGGTTTATCACGAGGCTGCGTTCCTGCATCTCTCCCTCTCTTCTGTCTCTGTCGGCCCTTTAAATTGCTTTCTGGAGGCAGGGGATTTTGGCCAGGAAGATAAGGGGAATGGGATGAAAGACTCTCCCTGGCTGTCTATCTCTGTCTTCCTCTGCGAGGCGGGGAGGGGGGGGAGTCTACTGACAGTGACGCGGTACATTTACTGAGACAGAGAAGAGAGCGGGTTGTTCTCAGTCAGCGAGGCTGAGGAGATGCCAGCGGCATCTTTCAAACCTGTTTCACACCACCGTCGCTCTTATCAGTGACCAAACAAACCGCCTGTGGATTGAAAGGGTCAGGTCACGCAGTGGATTCTCACTGCCTCTTTTGAGACGTCGTGAATGTAAAGTGCGGATGCTGCGGAAAGGATGAGAGCCAACAGATTTATGGCGTCGTGGTTTTCACTTCTCTTGTCAGCCAGTCAGGTCCCCGAGGGTCAATCCCAACTCTCAAACCTGACACGCGCTCTTACATAAGCCCACAGTGCTCATCTATCTGTGGATGAGAGCAGGCTGCATGGATTATTGATGCCAGCAAAGAGCAAACAAGGCCACACATGGCAGGGACATGCAATCCACGATCTGCCTGCTTTCAGACCCCTCTCTTCAGAATTTCAGATGGTATTCAGTTTTGATTTGCCTGTGTGTGTGTGTGTGTGTGTGGGGGGGGATTCCCCAAAACCTACCTCTTCAGCTTTTATGTGCCCCATCCACAGTATGTGCATATCCACCTCCTCCTCCCTGAGCAATGATTTTGCACAGTATGCTTCATAGCTGACACATGTGTACTTCTGACTATGCTCAGCGGGTTGAAGTCATCCCTGCATGGATTAGCATATTAATGGGATGTCCTCTTTGTCCCTGTTTTCTGTCACTAAGATTTCACAGCAGCAAAGGAGAAGAAGAGGCGATGCGGATGGGAAGGAAGATGCCAGCAGAAGCTTGGTAGCCACATCTGGGTGTAATAAGTTCAGGTGGAATGAATTATCGGTATGGTTGTTTGATCCTACTGTGACAATCCTAGATCAGTTTATTGCCCAGAAACTAAAACACAGAAAAACACAAAGACTCCTATTTGGAAAATATTCAAATTTATAAAGAATACAGACAAGAATGTACGGACTCAAATGCAAGACCCAAAAGAGCAGTGCATGTTTTAGTTCATTATTGCCACAAATGAGGATGAAATCAGGATGCTGCACAGAGACTGAGCAGGGGAGCATCCTTGAGAATTTGCAGGTGATGAAGACAGGTGAGGTATCCAGGTGGCAGTGATGGTGGAAGGTGGATAGACAGAGAATTCACAGGTAAGTGAAACAATTGCCGGCCAGCTCAGTTTGGCTGGTGAATCCTTACTTCTTAGAAGAAACAACTCCAGGTGTGCTGGCTGGAAAAGGAGGCAGGAGCACAACAAGAGCCCCGCCCACCTCCACCTGAGAGCAAAGAGAGGGACACAAAGAAAGAGAGAAGCAAAGAAAGATATGAGCAGGAGCCTGTCAGTGGATAGAGTGGTGAATAAATATACACGGTCTGCAGGTGGATGCTGGCATGGTGGAGAGGTTCAAACTGTCGGGGAGAGATGGGAACATTTGCAGTTAAATAGACCTTCAAATGGGGAAGGTTTGTTTCTGTGATACCTTTATGCTAATCTTCTATCTAATCTTTCCTCTCACACACCATCCAGCTGCCCCTGAGGCTCATCTACCGGCGGTCTTGTCTTGTTAAAGGTGAGCTCTTCCTCCCCACCATCACCAAGTGCCTCGTCATAGGGGGGTGCTCTAATCGTTTGGGTTCTCTCTTTAATATTGCAGGATTTTTGCAGTATAAAGCACTTTGAGATTCTCTTTTGAATTAAAATGGAATTGAACTGTATGACATGTAAGATATATATTTCACTGCACTGTATTTGTGACATATGGAATGACAATAAATTGAATCTAATTATTCTGATGTGAGGAGGAGAGGTGGGATGTCACATGTTTATGACGCAGTGCAGCTCAGGCTGCCTGCCTGAACTAGCACACGGGCTCCGCTGCATATTTAATCTTCATTTGCTTATATCACAGTGCAGTGAAGATGATTATTATTCTTACTGAGAAAAGCAGCCCTGTTTTCAGCTTTGTGGTGATGCATTTTTTTAGGTAATCTGTTGGCGTTTGTGTGATTTATGTAGCACAGGCACTGCCAAAAAGTGCATCTTAGCCCTTGGAAAAAAAAATCACACTTAGCAAATTTAAATATTAGAGCCTAATGGATTAATTGATTAGTCAGTCATCAGAAAAATAAACAATTTTTATAGTCTATATGAGCGGCATCAGGGGCGCAGCTCTCTACTTTCTGAGGTGTATGTGGACACATTTTGACAGTCAGGGTTGATCAGGGAAGCGTGAGGTATCCTGTAGTTATGCTGCAGCACGATGCACTTAATGTCTCTTCTCTATGCCCCTCTTTTCACTCCCCATGTGTTTACGTGCCACTGCTGCATATCATTAAATTTTGTCAACCTTCTCCCATAGTTTCTTTTGTCTGAGCCTGGTTGGTTGGTGGGTTCTTCCTGTTAACAGGGAGTTTCTCCTTCCCACTGTCACCGAGTGCTTGCTGTAGGGGGATCATCTGACTGTCAGAACAATGAAGTTAATATTCAGTTGCCGCTCTGTTGGAGATTCGTGGTTTTTGCTGGACAGCAATGCCACGGTGTGTTGCAGCAAATTTAGTAATATGAGGAAGTGATCTAACTCTCGCATCTTGTTTCCCATCACAATCACTTCTCTGTTCCTTTGCCGTCTGGGGAAAGCCTCGATTTGCTCCTTAGCAACTGTTTCCACGGCTACAAAGTTGCTCCTTGTTTCACCCCCATCTCGCCTCCACCCTAAGCCATTGCGGTCCTTCTGCTGCGCTGTGTCCACTTCCCAACCTGGTGATGAAGCGAGTGTTGTAACCGGGACATCGGTGAAGATGCCTTTTAGTGTTATCAGCTTAAAATGCTGTGAGGAAGGATTTCATCACTGAGCTTTTGGTGGTTTTGCATGTTGCACGAGGGCTATAGAAAGAATATTGTTGAATGTGACAACCCCGGTGCCTAGCATGCTCAGGCACTGAGACCATACAACTCAGCAGTAATGTCACTGAGACAAATTACACTTCATTGTCTGCAGTTTCCTGCTAACTGTTCATATTTCTGACTGCCATTCACACACGCATGCTCGGGAGGGAGGCAGTTGTGTTGTATTAAAAAAAAACAAGTCCTCAGAGATGCATGGATAAGAAAATAATATGCAGCAAAGGCTTGGGGGGATATTCACACAAGAATCCAAGCATCGGCGCTACCGAGAGATCTATTTATATCCTCCTAAAAATAGACATTCTTCTCCATAGAAACATGAAATCCTTCTGAGGGGCAAATTATTCTCGGGCTGCTGCTGTTGTGTGTGTCTATGTGTGTGTGTGTGAATGGGTGTGTGTATCTGTGGTTTTCTTCAGCTTCTTTCAAAGGTGAAGGAAAATTACCAGCTGTATGACTCCAGCTGTGAGGCTCTTTCTTGGGGAATCTCCGCTCGCCGTCCTCCGCCTGCAGCAGGCAGGATTTTACGGTGCTTTGATGATCAACCCCCATCCAGCACCTCTTCCTGCCTTCGCATTGACGCGCTTTAAGCCGACAGGCACGCCGTAAATTCATGCACATTAGTTTACAGTAGCAGAAAGGGTGGGGGGTGGGGGGGATTGTGTGACTCTGGCTAATCTGCTGTGAGAGGGAATTGTCTCATTGATGTTTGAAAAAAAGTCAGGAATCTATTTTTATCTCATTGGAGCAAAAATGCTCGAAAGCCAAATGACCCTTGTGTAAAAATATTTGCATTCAGTTGTGCTTGTAAAAGCTGATTGTGTTTCCCAGTACACTCTCTCTGTGATGCAGCCTTGAGCTTAGAAAACAACACAGTAGTATTACCCTCACCTGGCCGATGTTCACTATAAGCACATTTATCACTTTGATATCACCAGCCAAAAGAATGAATAAAAATACACAGCTTGAGCTCAGGTAAAAGTCAAGCTCAAAAGCTGCAACACCAACAGATCAGCTGATACCCTGCTACACATCAGATAGGTAAATCTCATATAGGACGTGCTAATTAAGCTGCTTTAATCTGCAAGCTGCTTTGTAACCCGTCTTCACCCCCACATGCTCCTTCCATGCTATTCTGACTCAATCAGCGCCATATCTGTCGTCACTGATGCCTGCTTTGCTCTGCGCTGGAGTCTGGCTGCTGATCTTGTGATCATTATGTATTTGTGAAATGATGCACAGAGCCAGCCTAAACTCAAAATTCTGTTAAGTCCTCAAGGACACATCAATTCAGAGAAAATGAGCAGTCAATAAGACAGTTTTTGTTGGTGGTTTTTTGTTTCAGATTGGATTTATTATATAGTCGATAGCTTCACCCGTCTCATCTTTTATGGGTTCTGTGTTGGCAGAAAACCGACAGCGACCACAGACATGTCACAGATTAATGGGAGAATCTAATTAAGTGATTCAAAACACAAAAAAACAAATGCTGTTGCTTTAATGCCGTTGTACCGCATGATGCAATTAAGCAATTAATGTCCTCTGTGAGCTGTAAACATGCCGAGCTGGCCTCAGTGGATTTTTATTTAAGAAAAAAAATAAATGGCCACTGCAAAAGATTTAAATACATTTAAAGGTAGTTCAAAGGGCGCCCACAGGATATAATGAGTCATTGAATTTTTGATGAGCAGAGAAGTGACGTAAATTGTTGAAGCAACTTGTCACACAGAACTAATATGTTAATTTTAGGAATCTGGGAGCAGTGGAAATGTTTTGGAGGTTTCCAGTGTCCAAACTCCTCCTTGATGCAGGCAGGCAGTAAATGCGTATGCAATCGCTTTATTGTATTCACGTTTTTTTTTTCCTTTCAACTGTCCAAGTGTAATTTTTTGGCCCCGTGTTGTTTGTATTCATGCATTTTGTTTTAGTCCATTTTTGTTAATTCCTGTTTTATTTTGAAGGTCTGTTTTCTTTCATGCTTCCTGCCTGTCCTGCCTGTGTTTTCTGTGATCAGTCTTCTGTGTGTGTGTGTGTGTGTGTGTGTGTGTGTGTGTGTGTGTGTGTGTGTGTGTGTGTGTGTGTGGGTTCAGTATCTAGGGGGCTAGGGGAGACGGACTGAAACATCAACCAACCCACCAATTAGTGGACAACTTTATCTCCACAGACACAGGGAGGAGGTGGAGTGAGTCCTAGGGTTTATCCATTCTGTACTAAATAAATGGTTCCCCAGACTGGAGGTCAGGCCCAAGGGTACCAGATTAATATCAGAAATAATACAAGGTTTGAGGCTCAAACTACAGACTACAGCCAGTACTGTTCGTTTTGTTTTTCTTTTATTCCTGTCAGCGTTGGTAACTTGAGGTAATCTCTTCAAAACAGGGACAAAATGTTAAAAGCTTAAAATGTGTTGACATGACAGGTGAGACGTCCTTAAAATTTAAAAATTGTGTTTTGTGCAGGTTAATGATGCCGCAGTGTATCGCATATTTATTTTGGGAAAATACACTCAAAGTTTGAATTCAAATATTCTTCCAGCTTTTTTGCTGCTACATTGATTTAAGAAACAAACTGGGACAGGGGGATAAAGTTTCTGGTGCTCTTCACTCCATGGTTGAAGTTTCTGATGATGGGCCAGTGACCATAGACTGTACATAAAAGATGGATGTGGCCCGTGACCTGAGCACTTTGACTGTCTCCATCTTGGTGCTTTAAAACCGGACTAGACGAGTTAGGGATAGATTTGACTGTGAAACTGATGGACCCTGGGCGCTCACATGGCAGCGACTTTTTAGTCACCCTCTAAAACACACCCTTACTTTTAGAATGCCGAGCCCAAAGTGTACAAAATGAACACCACACTGTGTTCACCATTAATTAAAAAGAGTGATTAAGAACATAAACACATCGTGAAACTGTTTACCGAGGTTATAGATCAAGTGAAAAGTAGGATAACTTTCTTGATCACTTCTCAAACAGATCTCTTTTGGCAAACTCAGGATTCGCCCCCTGCTGGCCATTGGATAGATTGCAGGTCAAAGGCACATGTGCATTGGCGTCGCTTTTCAAACCTGGAAGCTGGATCCCTCTTTTACAGTCTGTGGCCCTACGTCACATCTCCCCTGTAAGAATGCCCAGCTTTGGCTCCACATCTGTGCACTCCCCTCGCAGGAGGTCATTTCTGTGTGTGATGCATTTTTCACTCTTCAGCAAAGGCTATGGATGCCCTAGGGGGGAGGGAAGGGAGGGACCAGCAACAGATTGAAACAGCTTTGGACTCAGCCATCAGATAGACCCCCATCGCCTCCCCCAGGGATCAGAGAGCAGCTGTTGATCTTCAGCAAGAGTGGTTTCTATCACGCTTATTCAGTGTGAGCTGCTGGAGTTCAGCTGTAGCTGACCTTTTTCCACTGATTGTTTGTGTGACGCAGCCATTTTGTCAAATAACTGCTATCCTTCCTTGCTGAGAGGAAGACAAACCAAATGCTCAACGTGTATCTTAGAAAATAGGATCTTAAACTTGGCTGGTTGAGTTAAAAAAAAAAAAGGAGTAGAGATGCAGACTTCCTGTAAAAGTGTTCCCTCACTCTGTCACTGAAATATTAATCTGCTGTTTTCCTTCACTGGCCTCTAAATGATGCTCGCCCAGCTACAGAAGACGAGGTTATTTGTGGGTCACCCGCTGTGAACATGCTATGTGGTTGTGACTGTGTGTCACACAAAAGCAAGTGAGGCAGAGAAAATATGAAGAAGAACTCAAGATAATGTGAGCTGACAGATCTGAGACAAGCAAAGATGCACTTTGTCAAAAGTAATTTAGAGATAACTCCGAGAGTTATATCTTTCTGCTGACCCTGTGACCTTTCCACTCTGGAATAGTTGCTTGTCTTCGAAGTATTTAAGTCAGCGTTGCATCATTTTCATCACACTGTGACAAAAATATGAAGACATGTTTGGAACAGAAACAAGCTCTGGTGGTGCAAAATGAATGCTGTGGGATGTCTGTTCACCCGCATTCAAGTTTCACCTGCGTGCATGATACATCCACCAAAACATGAATATTGTATCACAGTGACATCCATTCATTTTTTTTTCTCCATACAGTTTTAAATCGGTTTGAAGGCTTGCCTGCCAGAGAAGGGATGTAAAAAGAGGAAGTTTATTTATAGAAAAAGTTCTGTTCTTAAAGCAGACAAAAGGCTGAGCTCCAATAAACAGCTGAAAAAAAAAAAGAACAAGAAACACGGGGCCAAAACACAAGAGATGAAAAAAAAAAACCCTCATAAAGACACAGTAAATATCATCTTGTAAACAAAACACGAGGAAATCCCTGGAAAGCTTGCCTACTCAGAGCACAAAGACAATCTGGAACGAGAGCATATATGTATATATATATTTATATATATACTTGGGAGAGTGAATAACTGGTTGGAAAGAGGTGGTGCAGAAAAACTGGCAGGAAAAAGAACAAAGCATGGAAGTAAAACTAAACAGAATGTACGAAAACCCAAGATTACGAAACAAAACGGACCGGAGTGACAGAAGAGAAACTTAAACACATGGCAATGAATTGGCAGTGAGCAGGAGTTCCTGAATAACTGAACTGAGGACTGTACAGAAGACACTGGTGAGTTATTAGAGAGCAGACTGGGAGATGCTAATGAATCCTAATGATTACTGTATAAAGAGCCATAAAACACTTTCACTTTCTTTAAAATTAGCTCTAAAAGACGCTGATAAAGAGGCGACGGTTAATTAGAAGCTGCTTCATCATTTGTTACTCTTTTATGACTCATCATGAGGGATTTTATGATCATCCAACCACCACTTTCTCCTTGTGCCCATTAAAGTATGACGTCATCTTACAAATTTGATTAACTTTTATTACCAGAGAATCTTGAGTTGCACCCTTAAAAACAAACCACGTGCAAAGCAGCATGAAATGCTTAAGTAAACTGAGAGGTTAAAGCTCCAGCAACACTGCTGTATGTCGAATTACTTTATTGTCTGTCTCAGCGTGCCAAACAACTCTAGATTTACTGGACGTGCTGCTGATGCTTTAACCTCTTCACACTTTAAACTCTTCTCCGTGCACCTTGGAGGGGCTAAAACTGTGCCAGAAACCCCTCATCTGGGTACATTTCTTGAATAAATCTGCTTTGAAAGTTGACAAAATGGATACAGAGTTACGGCAGCAATTCACTTGCTGAGAAAGAGTGTGCGATATGACTGAGAGCTTCTGAGTTCACCTTGAGTCAGGCTCATTTTTGTCAGTTTTATCAGATCAAATGAGTTGTTTGTCAGAGATGCTGCCAACATTAAAGGCACTTTGTTCGCTACTTTGTTTAAACCGCCCGCGGTGTATAAGCCTCCTGTTAAATTCAGCTCTGTATGATGGGATGCAGGATGCTTTACACAAGGGTTTTAATCTAAATAACTGAGACTCGGGTTTATTTTGTGCCCATGCCAGATTAGATTTCCATATTGAGATAACACCCAGTTCCCTTTCTATCTTGACGAGATTGTCTGCCAGAGTATTTTCATTTAATGTTTTATTGATGGAAATATCAAACCACGGGCTTTTCTTTTTAAATTTCACGTCAAAAACAACAAACCTAAGTCAGTAACAGGTGCACATGAAGTGTACAATCTTGGTCTGTGTGGATAGCAGATAGCAGGGTAACAAATCTCCATGCTGCCATCATCGGGTAGGTGACCAAGTGTCCCAGTTTTTGTGGAACTGCACATCATTTTTATCCCGCATCCCACTGCCCCACATTTTGACCAAATGCCCCACATTTTGACTGGCTCTGCTATACAAAATTCAACAAATTCACTCACCAGCCATTTCAGAAGTTACACCTTGCTAGCATCGGCTTGGACCCCATTTTGCCTTCAGAACTGCCTGAAGTCTTCGTGGCACCGATTCAACAAGGTGCTGGAAAGATTCCTCAAAGATTTTGATCCTTATTGACGTGATCGCATCACACAGTTGCAGCAGATTCAATGATATAGCGCCCATTCCCCCACACCCCAAAGGCGCCCTGCTGGACTGAGATCTGACAACTGTGGAGGCCATTTGAATACAGTAAACGCAGTGTCGTGTTAAATAAACCGGGGATCCTGCTGGAAGCAGCCATCAGAAGTTGTGGTGCACTGTGGTCATCACGGGATGAACGTGGTCAGTAACAACACTCAGGTACGCTGCAGCATTAATTGCTCCAGAGTGTGCCAGAAAAATATGCCCCCACACCATTATCACCACCACCACTAGCCTGAACCAGTGATGCAAAGCAGGACAGATCCATGCTTTCACGTTTACACAAATTCTGTCCATAGCATTCTGTTCAAATCTGGTGATCCTATGAGAACTGTATCCCCAGCTTCCTGCTCTTACCTGTCAGCAGTGTTTAGCTGCTGTGGTCATCTGCTGCTGTAGCTGCAAAGACGGAAAGGTGACAATCACAATCAGAAGAATGGAGGTCATCAGAAGCACAAAGGCCTCCAAATTAATGAGTTCTCCATGATGCTCTCTTTGTTCTTCCTTCTGTCAGTTCCCTGCCAGCACACATAGGTGGGCCCCATATAGGATAAGGAAGGGCACACATTATGGGCCCCATACGGGTTTGTCCGCAGTTTCCATGGTGGCCCTACATGGA
>VUQK01013234.1:3979-18821 GCA_015106715.1 Bujurquina vittata | reverse complement strand
CCCACACCTTCCACTCCCTCCAGGCGGATGGCAAGGTGGTCGATGGCAGCCTGCTCGGAGATGCCAACGGCGTCGAGCCTGCACCAGGCAGAGTGAAGGATTCTGGGAAGTGGCAGAAGCCGCGATTTTCTCGGAAAGCTCTGATGAAGTGCTGCCTGGTGAAATGGATCATCGCCAGCGCGCAGCCACAGGACAAAGGTGAGAGGAGTGACAGGAGGATCTCAGAGTGGGGTGACTGACAGTGAGGGGAGCGCACAAAGAGTTTGAATTGATCGATGGCTTTAATGGATGGCCCACCAATGTCCCTGTGGGCTCAACAGACTCATTGAGCTGGTCAGTTGACCTTAGGGTCGAGTACCCAGGGATCATTTAAACGCACACACTCATTTATCATAAGTGTCTGCGCCCTCGGTCGCCATTAATGTTCTCCACCCACCTGAATGCTTGCTCTATCGCCTCCTGTGTGCCGCGTTTTACCAACTGTGGAAGGAGTGTCCTGCTTCTGGCAGCTGAATGGACAGGCCTCCAGTACTGGTTTGTTCACGGGTCGTGCTGGTCCACCCAGTGGTGCAGCTCTAATTGTACAAGAGACTGAGAAACATCTTACAGCTTTTTATTTTAATCATTACGTATGCACATTTCTTTTGCGGATGACCGAAGCTGTAATATATTAGGTGGTGTTTGGCAGTTTCAAAATAGCTCCCATGTGAGTAAAAAAAGTTCCACTCTTCAAATAAAAACCACATTTCAGTTGATTTTTGTAATAACAAGATCAAATCCAAATAGGCTCACTGCGCTTTAATCAGAGGCCTCGTCTTTTTTCTTTGCCAGGCGAATCTTCAGCCGTTCATGACCTCCTTTCCTCTTCCCGTCCTTCGCTGTCACTTCTTCTTAATCACTATTATCTTTCTTCCTTCCGCACTTCTTGCAGCCATCCCTGTTTCCTTTCTGGCCTTTTCTCTACTACCTATTTCCTTCCTTCTTCCTCATTTTCTTCTCTTATCCTCTTATTTTCTTCACTCATTTTCCTTCATTTTTTTCTCCTGTCATGCCCTGTTTGATTTATTTCCTCTCTTTGCTTCCCTCCTACATATTTACTTTTTTCTGTCCTTCTAGAGCTATTCTTGCCTTTTTTCCCCCTTCCTTACTGCCTTTCCCTCTTTTATGGTCTCTTCCTTCTCTGCCTATTTACCGTCCTTCATCACCTCCTTGTCTCCAGCTCTCCCTTCCCATCCTTCTTTTGTTTGTTTACTTCTGGTTCCCCCACTCCTTGTTTCATTCCTTGACTTTTCCTTCATCACCTACCTGTCCCACCCCGGCTTCTCCCTGTCCATCCTCCTTCTTACTCCATGTTTTTCTCTATTCCTTACCCCTCCCTTCCATTTTTAATCTCTTTTTCTCCGTCCTCATCCCTGCATCCTACCCTCCTGAGTTGCCTGCTACTGATTTCTGTTCTTAGACTCATCTGAGTTCATTTTTGATTTGTTGATTTTGATTGGAAGTGAACGTTTCTCTTTTTAAATGAGGCAGAGTGTGACCGTGACCTGCCTGAGATCAGTTCACCTTGTAATGCACCATAATTGCACTCTAGCAGGTAACTGACTCTGCACGCACACACACACACACGGACACACACACTTTGAAAAATGTGTTTGCTTTCACAGCAGGTTTGGGCATTATTGTTGTTTGTTTTGGATAAAGAGGCAGGTGTGGAGTCTCCTGTGGCCGCCCCACGCAATGAGTGGTGAACGCCACCAGGGGGCTACACACGTACTGGTTTTATAGATAGCTGCTGTTCCCAGGTGGACGCATTTGAACAGCTCACACTCACAGTGTGCTTCTACTTTTCCGTCATACTTGCTTAAATTGAAATAGAAAGTTATCCAAAAAAATCTAACATTTTACCCGCAGTGATTTACAGCACAGAAAAATTAATGATATCACTAACGATCCAAGCTGCTAATAAACACCATCACTTGCAGTCCTTTTGCAGAGATATTTATACTTTGAAGGTTTCCATCCAAACCCCTGCACAACCAGATTACATCTAATGGTTTTGAATTTACGAGGCTGTTTTAGATGTAATTGTTTGGTTTTTTTTTAACATGCACTGATGTGCGCTAATGTGCTTCATCAGTCTTTAACAGATTTAAATGATCCTTCAGGTCTTTTCTTCTGTGCCTCTGGCTGTAAGATGAGTGAAAGAGCTCTTTGTGTGCATGAAACAGGAGCAAAGTGATTAAAAAAAAAAAAAAAGACTAACAATCACAGAGAGAGAGAGAAAGAAAATCGTGGCTGTGATGGGATCTATTTCATCTTAGCGGTGCTGAGGGACGAGGGATTCGGCAGTGGAAGTGGGCAAGCCCTCACCTCGATAATGGCCAGCAGCTAAAAATAGCAGCACAGAGATGGAGAAGTGAATCAGTGGCAGGGGTGCAGTTTCGGTGTGGAGACGCAGAGTCAGTGTGCAGGGTCTGAGCAGGATAACTGCACAGTTTTATACACTGCTGGACATGAAGTACTGCAGAGAATGGGTTTAATGATGTTTATTCTTCAGGTGCATCATGTTTTCTTAAGGATAACACTGATCCATTTAAATGTGACTTTTTCCTTCATATTTTGGATGCCCTTTCAGATCCTTCATGAGATTTCTCTAAATATGTGGGAAGAAACCATATTTAGATCAACAGAAATTTCACAGGCATTAGGTTATAAAACTCTTTTCTTTGAGGCTGTCGCCATGATTTTTAGGATCGGGATAATAAGAGAGAATTGCTGCATCCGCTGTACCTTTGCTGTCCACCAGATCTGTTCTTTGAACATCTTACATTTAAATGGATTTTGCACTAAATGTTATTGAAAGGTGTCCACTTCCTCTAAGTTGGTAATGAATTAACATTTTAATTATTGATGTTTAAATCATTGATGTTTATTTATTTAGTATTAGTTTTGAATGTGGAAGGCTGCAACTTCAAATAGAAACATTTAGTGGTGCAAATTTTGCAAGTATTTACTCAAGTTAACAGATGTGTGAGCTTTGTAGTCGCACTATGGATTGTATAGAAAAGACGAATTTATCTTCTGTGTCTGAAAAGTGAATTGAATTACCATAAAATGTGCATTTTTCCTGATGCCCAGCAGGTGGGCACTCTTGGTTGCAAAAGGGAGCACGACTTCCTAAAGGGAAATGGGAAAATTGCCCCAATTTTCACTGGATATATGTCCTCAGTAATCACTTTCCTAATGAATTTATGGCTTTAATAGCTGCTCTTATTCAATACTGTCTGTAACACAGTGTGCAAATCTTGTTCTTATTGAGTGTAACATAAGCAATAAAACAGGACATGTCCTTATTTTTAAGTCTCTCATAAATGAATGTGCAGCATTGCTTGCTTTCTCAGTCAGATCCTCCATGCAAATAGCAGCAGAAGTGTGCACTATATGGGCAAAAGTATTGGGCCACATCTCTTAATGTTTGAATTTGGGTGTTTTCAGTTCAGCCACAGGTGTGTATAAGCTCAAGCACGTTGCCATGCAGTCTGCCTTTACAGATATCTGTGAAAGAATGAGTCGTTCTAAAGAGCTCACTGAATTTGAACGTGGTCCTGTAATAGTCCATCCTAGATATTCCACGATCACCTGTAAATTGTATCATTGCAAAGTGAAAGTGTTTAGAAAGCACAGCGTCTCACCCGTGAAGGTACAGAGTGTGATTGCTGAATATGTAGAATTCACATGTTAATGCCAGAGGTCCAAACTACCGCTGGCATTAATATCAGCACTAAAACTGTCCGCCGGGAGCTTCATAATACAGGTTTCCATGGCCGAGCAGCTCCTGTAGGTGAAATGTGTAGATGGCATAGTCGTCTTGTCCTTGCACTGTATTTCCAAAGGGATACTGAACTGTTTGGGCATATCTAGTGCTGCAACTGTGACTCATGAAGTTAGTTTGTTTTAGCATCTCAGCCACTGCAGATATCTCCTGTTATAGCTAGATTATAGCTTTCTGGTTTTATTCCTGTTTATATTCAGGAAGCATAGAGGTTTGTTCATATATTATTCAGAGCCTGATTTGTAGAACATTGTCTTCTGGGAATACTTCTGCCTCTCATGATTTATGAAGTCATTAACTCATAAAATCCTCTCTGTAAAAATGAAAATCACCTTGCAGTTGCTTAAACAACTTCAAGTGTGGTAGCTCGAAATGTTTAATTTAAAGTGATATAAATCAGGAAAATAGGCATAAATAGTTATAATTAATGTCGGATCTCTACTCTTGTGCTGTTTGTTCCGGATACTGCATGCATGCCTTCTTTCATTTGTCAGCACAAAGTTTAATCTGTACTTTGTGTAACTCTCACACCCGGGAAGAAGAGTCAGATAAGAAGGCTGTATCGGTGAAACTGAAAGACGAAGCGATGTCAGTGATAATATGAAAAGTGTCATATGAGACGGATTTGATATGGAAGTGAGGCAAACGAGGGAGAGGAAGTAGAGTTGTTGAGATTTCTTCTCTGAGCTGCACCCGCTTGTACGACTTCTCTCTGACCGAGGAGGCGGGATGAACTTCAGAGGACGGGTGACCACGCAGCGCTGCAGCCTCACGGCGGCTGAAACAGGAGGAGTGTCGACGGGTGTCGGTGTTGTGTGTTGGGATTTGTCAGATTGGGTCGTATGAATGGAAGGCATCACGTGATTAGATTCAGCTTGTCCGAGACGCCAAGTGTAGCGGCGAGAAGAGGAGGAGGAGGAGGGAAGATCACCTGTAAGCAAAGTGGGATGCCAGTTCACAGAGACATTAGGGTGTTAGTGTAACTAAAGGAGATCAAACCAAGGAAACAACCTCTGTATCAAAAAACTTTTCTGTGTTTTATCAGATTCCTGGAGTGTTTTGACTCATTTTTCTTGGACGACCAGCTTTTTTTCTCTCTCCTTTTTTTTTTTTTTAACTGTGTCGTCCATTTGCCCAAAGTTTGGATGATGAATGCATGCAGAGCACAGTGTGAAAGGGAAATCACCAAGGTGCTGCGATGCGTCTTTGGCTTCATCACTGGGACGCTAGTTCAAGGTATTTTCTCTTTAATTCTGCTGTGGCTTTTTCTCCCAGCTTATTAAAACAACAGTTTATAAACCGAAGCCATTACTGATGGAAGCTGCACTTTTTTTTCCGTGTTCATTAAAAAGTTCAGGTCGGGATTGATTTACTCCTTTTAGTTGTTTATATTTTCAAGAAAACCTACACGCACGTTTTCAGTCATTTGATCTGGGAAACAGAGCATTACACTGGGTTAGAAAGTGCTACACTCACTCGAGTACTTACGTCCAGTTTTCAGGTTTAACGTGGATATTTCTATGTGCTTTTTTTATACTTGCCCTGCTTTACATTTGTCTGATAGCAATAGATGCTTCAAATTTTAACTTCACTTAATAAAAAACATTTTAATGATCAGGAAAAAAACATCCTTACAAAAGCTCGGTGTCTCCTCCGTTGGTTAAATGTAGATGATAATTAAAAAGATTAGCCTGGGATTGTAATATGTTCTAATTTGTCTATCCCAGAGGCTAAATTCTTTTATTTTTGCCATTTAAAGTTAAAAAATAATAATGATATTTTTGCTTTTTGAGGTAAGCAGGTATGGGGGTGTAGTGGTTAACACTGTGGAGTTTACATGTCCTCCCCACAGTCCAGAAACATGCATGGGGTTAGGTTAATTTGTGATTGTAAGTTAGCTGTGAGCATGATTGTCTGTGTGTGTGTGTCCTGTCCAGGGTGTAGCCTGATTCTTGCCCCATAACAAGTCATGTTGACAGGGACAGGCTCTCCCCGTGACTCTAAAGTGGACCAGCAGAAGTAAATGGATGGATATTTGAAGTACTCCATCACCAGCATGATTTAGGGCTTTTACTTGTGTTGTCTCTGTAGTTTGATTTTACTAAAGCTTTGAGTGCTTTTCCCACCACTCTCCTTATGCACAGGCTGAATGTTGGCGTGTGTAAATTCTCACGTCATTGAAGCCTGTCCCCTGTTCTTGACATTGTTTCGACCCTGCTAGAACCAGATAAGCGTCAGTCTTGCTTTTATAATTTTGCCACAAGTACTTTGTGCTGGGACTTAAGAGTCGAGAAGTGCTCTTTATTCTTGTGTTAAAGGAGAGTGTGAAGTTCCTCGGCACCTCCAAAATCTGATTTTTATTACTCTTCTGTTCTTATTTTTACTGATTTGTCCTTTATGAATGTGTCTCTGTCCTTCCAGTCACCATTGATTAGATGTAAGTCTATCCTCTGTCCTCCTCCTCTGTCCTTTTGTCCAACACAACACATCGCTTCATCAAGCCACCGCCAGCTGAATCAGCACCTCGTATTCCTTGCTCTTCCACCCCACTCTTTCCTCTTCATCAGCACTCATTCCACTTTACACTTCCTTTTTTAAATTGTTCAGACTCATGTTTGAAGTCTCCTGCTGTTTCGCTTTTCATGATTCTTCCTGAAGTCTCTGCAAATAGGTGAGAATACCTTAGAGTGCAGCAACAGGAGACAAGACTGGATGATGGATGTTCTCTGCAGAGAAAACTGTTGCTTTTGCCTCCCGCTATGGTTTAAACTTTCTGCATCTGTTCTCCTTGCAGTTCCCTCTTTCCAGCCAAATCACACTCAGGTCTCCAATGATCCACTAGCTAAACTTAATTCTGCCTTTATGGGGGAGGGAAGGGAAAATGAGTGGATATTTTTGTGTTGGATAAAGAGAAATAAAAGGAATTTAAAAGAAAACAACCTTAGCAGAGCAAGAGGAGAGGAAAAATAAGCCTCTGTTTTAATTACACATCCTAGCCTGGCTTTGAACCTGCCAGGCTGAGGTGGTTTTCTGAAAAGGAGATTATCTCTTATGGATGTGAGACTGGATTTAGTTTTAATTGGAACATATGCAAAAAGTTGAAGGAGTGCATCAGAGATAGCATTAGCGTGACAAGTGTGAAAGAGATCTTTTCCCTGATGACCACTGTATGATTTTTGCTGCTCTTGGAGCTGCAGGAGTAGTTGAAATGTCTGGGGGGCTGTTTACTGAGAGTGCAAAGGGCCGCTCTTGTCAACACTTGGTGCAATGTGCAGCAAAGTTTTCATCTTCAGTCTCTGGAGTAGGTTGTTAGGGGGAAAAACAAGTATTAAAGAGACTCGCATGGTTTAATCAGCTCTCCTCTGGCCTGTGCAGCAGTGTGTTTAAAAATTCGCTGTACAGCATTTAAAGATTTTTTTGAATTTGCAGATTTGCACTCACGTTCACGAATGCACAGTGAAGCCTCAGTGCCGCAATCTTTACATATTAAATTTCTTGCATTGTTTGCTCCTGATTGTTCTTCTGTGCAACACGGATACAGATGTTGTGACAAACCACAGATTGTCTCCCTTTTCATTTACAGCTTAGTAAGCTTGCATATGATCTGGCTGTGGTCAGATCATATATACATTTGATCTGGTCACAGTTTGATCTAATCTTTCCGGTTTCCTTCTCTGTTATTGAACGAAAATGAGCTGCTCTGCACTTCAGCTGTTTGTTGCATGGTGTCTGACGTCCTCTAGTGGACAGAGAGGACATTACAGAGCATATACACATCAGCCAGTTGTGTGGCAGCCGCTCAATCCATTTACGCATGTAGACATGGTTGCAACAACTTGCTGAATTTCAAATTGAGCATCAGAATTTAACTGACATGGTTCTCTGTGTCAGACAGGCTGCTCTGAGTGCTGGTTATAACCGAGGGGCTGTTTATACAGCCAAATAGACAACAGGGGATTGGAAAAATGCTGCTTGGTCTGATGAGTCTTGATTTCCGCTGTGGCTTTCCGATAGTAATGTCAGAATAAGAATCATGTTTTCATAAACCACATGGAAACATGGGTCCATCCTGCCTTGTATCAGTAGTCAAGCTGCTGCTGGCGAAATGGTGAGGGGAATATTTTCTTAGCACACTTTGGGACCCTTAGGGCCAATCATGTAAACACCTCAGTCTGCCTGAGTATTGTTGCTGACCATGCCCATCTTCTGGCTGCTGCTGGATAGCACGCCATGTGACAGAGCTCAGATCATCTTAAACTACTTTCTTGGACACAACAATGAGTTCACTGTACTCCATTGACCTCCACAGTCACCAGACCTCAGTCCAACAGAGCACCTTTGGGATGTTGTGGAACGAGAGATCCGCGTCGTGGATGTGCAGTGGGACTGTGTGTTCCCTTCGACTGGGGAAAACCCTACAGCAACCAGATTGCTTTGAAATCTATTAATTTCAAGGCTGATCATCAGGCTGCAGCGGCTGTCTGAGCGCCTCTGTGCATCACTTTGACCATGCTTTGGTTGCCGGTCCTGGGTCTTTGGCCAAAACGACATAATGGTTTATTTACACAAAAGGTCCAAAGTATAACATTTTCACTTATGCTCTTGGAGATGCTTCACATATTGGAGAGTTGTTTGGCTTTCCAGAGCCACAGAAGCAGGAATTTGTGTAAGTGAGAGATAGTAGGAGTGAAAGTCATGCTCCTATGTGGTGAGTGATCAGAAGACAGGAAGGGAGTGAGACAGAGAAGGAAAAAAAAAGAAATGTCGGGGCTTCTGCTACACGTGTGATGTGAAAGGTCAGAAGCTCTGAGGTGCCTTTTGATCCTTTACCCTTTTTTATCTCTCTCGAGTGACGTGGTGTCAGAGACTCAAACAGATTTTCAAATGTTGCCTCTTACACATACACACATGCACACACACTCTGCAAAAGTCTCTCCTACCTGTCACCTTTTCCACAGTTGCCTTTGTCAGTAGGTTTGCCTCCTCTCAGGCTGAGCTGAGACTTTTAGTGCCGGCAGTCAAACCCGGCTGCTCACCCATTTAAAGTATTTTGTTAGCATTGATCTCCATGAGCAAGCATTTGCATTTTAGTCCTTTAAAGTTGTGGATCTTCTCCTGCTAGACCTCTTTGGATCTCCTGCAGTATCCAAAGTATCTCAGGCAGCCTTGCTATTGTAATAGTTCAGCTGCATTATGGGAGCCGTGATGGCTGCTCTCTCCGTGGAGGCCAGGAGGCGGCTCTCTCGACCGAGCTGCCTTTCTCACTGTGGCCACAGCGCAGCCAGATACCACCGCTCAGGTAGGGATGGATGATTTCACATTATTACTTATTTACACAATAACGGCGTCATATTAGGAAATTCTGTTGCTGCAACAGTTGGAATGATGAATAATGGTGATGATATCTGTCTGGCAGATATATTGTATCATACAGAGTATGTTAGTTCAGGTGCTTCCAGTTTCCTCTTCTTAGCTGACAGAAGTTGCACCCGGTGTGGTCTTCTGCTGCTGTAGCTCATCTGCTGCAAGGTTCGACATGTTGTGTACTCAGATATGCTCTTCTACATACCTAGGTTGCTGGTTATTCTCTGACCTCTGGCATCAGCTTTGCATTTTCGCCCAGACCGCTGCCGCTTGCTGGATGTTTTCTCTTTTTTGGACCATTCCCCGTAAAAACTAGAGATGGCCGTGTGGGAAAATCCCAGTAGAACGCAAAGAGTTGGTGCCGTGTGATTGGCTAATTAGATATTTGTGTTAACCAGTAGTTGAATAGATGTACCTAATGAAGTGGTTGGTGATTTCTGTGTATAAATCACGCTTCTGTCTCATGATAGACGGTAAAAACTCATCATTTGAGGGCAGCACGGTGGTGCTTTTGTGAGCAACGTCACATCACAGCCGCAAAGGTCTGTGAAGGTCAAATGTGCTGGTTTGAAGGAGATGCTCACTTTTCAAATAAATTTAAATGTAAGGGGATGCCTCTTTCTGGCGACCTCAAACGACAACTTTTCACCTTTCACTGTTGACTTTCAATAATTTCAACAAGCTTTTGCCTCATGGATTATAGATTAAAAAAGAAAATGCATACATTACCAGAACTTTTTACATCAGCGAGTTCTAACCTTAGTTGCTGATCAAAACTTCATGTGTATAAATATTAGCTGGAACTTGTGAAGCAAGGAGTTATTTCTTATGATTTAATGCCTCTATATTGAAGAGGCTAAAGTGTTATTTAAGTGTGTCTTCCACTCTCTGTAGATCTTTAATGATGTGTCTGATTCAGAGGAAACAGTCTGGGCCCTCTCTCCCTATTTACTGACTGTTGTGTCAGCAAGCAGCAACAAGCCTGCCTTTTAAACCCTGTTAGTATCCTAATGGTCTGATACACACACAAAAACACGCACGCATGCATGCACGCAAACACACACACACACACACACAAAGAGAGAGAGAAATCCACCAGCATTGATATTTTCTCAGAATAGACCCGCACACAGTTATTCATAAATATGCAAACAAAGTCCACGTGTGTGTGTGTGTGTGTTGCTGTGTTCAATTTGAGCTTATGGTTTCTTGTTTTCTGTCTAATGTTCACTCAAAGTTACAACTAAAGTGTAATTGTGTCATTTTTATTATAAAGCCCACCACAGTGTAACCAGTCATGTGATTCTCTCATTGATAGCTGACCTTGATTTTCTGGTTAAATTCACAAAGTGAGGAAAAGCAGAGGGGATCTCCACCACCTCACCACAAAGTTATTGATCTCTCTCGCTCCGGCCTCCCATCTGTGTCTCCTTTCTCTATCGAAGTCAATACAGTCTCACACACACACACACACAGACACGCACCTTGATGCATTAGCAAATGCAGAGTCATCAGTTATCCTCTTTTGACCTGCTAAACATACACTCACACAATCATATTTATACACACTGACGCACACCCACTCAATTATATTTTTCCATGTTATCGTTGGCAAACTGTGGTCCACGTTCCAGTAATCATGAAAATGGTTTAGCAATGCATTTGTAATAATTAGGACAGATAAATAGAAGGATTGAGAAGTTACAAGTGTAGGGAGGCTGGCGTTCCTGTTTGATCTCTTTGTTTGCTCAGCCTGTGTGTGTTTTTTACTTCATCCCTCCTCTGCAAATAGTACCAGCACAGGAAGGTGAAGATAATGGAGTTGGCAGAGCTGCAGTGGTGGAATCTGAAGTGTATCACATGTGGATTAGTGCAGTACATTCTGCAGAACCTCTGTATAATCACACTGCCAACGTTTCTTCTTCTAAAGTCAAACAAACGGTTGCAAAGAGAAGCAGATGTACGCATAATAACAAAACCTGAGAACCAAATTGTGAACCCCCCGAAAATAAGCCAAAACAAACATGATGTGAAATTAATAGAAAGACGAATGAAAAACTAAAAGATGCAAAGTGATTTTTAAAAAAGTTACAAAACAACTTCAAACATACATGAGAAGCAGAATAGGGGGAAAAAAATAGCAAAACAACTGACAAAATGACCACAAAGGCACAAAAACAACTGCAAAAATATGTAAAACATTCACAAACATACTCTGACCCCAAAACGAAGATGAACAATTACAAAAAGACATAATATAACCACAAAAAGATGAATAATTACTGCAAAGATGTACCAAATGGTCACAAAGAGGAATAAAACACATGCAAAATGACTACAAAAATAAAATAAACCAGCTGCAACAGATGCAGAATAATGACCACAAAAATAGGCAAAATAGCTACAAAACAACAACAAAACAATTACAAAGAGATACAAAGTAACCACAAAAAATACAAAGAAACAACAACAAAAAAAAAGTGCAAAACAACACAACAGCGCAGAAAAAAGCTCCAAAAGATAGAACACATGTCTACAAAAAGAAGCAAAATATTTCCCAAGAAGATGCAAAATTATCACAAGGAGACACAAAATTGCCAAAAAGAAATGCAAAACAATTGCCAAAAAGATGCAAAATGACCCCAAAGAGACATGACTTTAGCAGCTGTTCACTGACATTATAAGGCTCTTCATCACAGTTTATTATTGCCATTTATCCAGGGATCTTAAATATGAGCATTGCTGCAATTTGATCAGCACAACTTTTTTAACCCTTATGTGAAAGAAGAAGATGTGAAGAAGTGGATGCATTGAAGACAGAATGGATAGTTTGCATAAAGCAGCCCAACAGAGGGGGAGAGAAAGTCTGCTGTTGGCCAAAGTTATGGAATAACAGAGGAGATGGAGAGGGAAGGAGGAGGAGGCTGAGAGCTTCAGAGCCCATATAGACAGATGGAGGAAAAGGAGGAGCCCAGTGGGCTTGAAAACGAGTAGACTGACAGGATGTGCGGAAGGTTTAAGGTGGAAACATAGCTGGAGCAACTGAGCTGAGGGGTGAAAAGTTGCAACTAGAAGCAGCAACAGATTAATTCAGGAAGCTGCAGAGAAAGAGGAGAGGGGTGGGAAAGTGCATGCGGATGAGATCAACACTGAGGGGGGGAGGTTTCATTCCTCACAGCTACTCTCAGTTTCCCAGGATTTCCCTTCCCGGACACTGCTGCTGCTGCCACTGCTGCTCTGATTGTCTTCTCTCTGGGGGTCATGCTCTTCCATATCTGGGCTGGAATTTGGACAAATAATGAAGACTGGACTGTGAATGGTCAAATTAAGCTTGAATGGTGGCTGTGAGGATTACTATCTACTGTAAGAGGAACAGAGCAGCAAGAAGTGGTTGCTTAAATGATAGAAAACATTGCGTAAGAAGATTGCACAGAAGGTTGTTGTTTCATCCACTTTTTATCACATGCGCAAAGTTCTGCTTTTTCTGTCTTGACCGAAGGGTCTGCTTTGACTGGATACCGGTGAGGTTAGAGAGTCATATTGTTCTCAGCTTGCACATAAAACATTTGCAGTCTGATTTTTGTTCCAGAGCTGAGGTTTTAGAGATTGCTCGTGCGGTTCAGCAAGTGTAATGGGGTGATTTATTTATGATCGCTAATGCTGTTTTGCCATTTTATGGCCTGGAAGATGAGAAGACCTGAGTTTTTCATGTTGTCCTCTCGGATGTTCTGTTCAGTAAGTCTGTCCTGGCCACTCTGACTTTCTGCTAGTTAACGAGCGCAAACTCATGAAAATGGACACCCCGGCTGTACCACATTGTTTTGCTTTTCCTATAAATGACATTTTAATCTAAAACCAAGATGTGATTTATTGATCTATGCTATGCCGTGAAGACTGATAGTAGCTGGATTAAGAGGCTGAGCAGTAGCTTGTGTCTTTGCCAGTGTGATCCCTTGATGGCGCATACAAGAGAAAAGCCTGGAATGTGACTCTAAAAGTCTTCTTTAACTCGCTCTGATAAATGGCTCACGGCAGTTTTCCTCATGAGCCCGAAGAGGAAGGCTTTCCATATAAGTCAGCCTCCGCATATTTTCCACTTCACCATCGGTGTTGACATTAGACCAGCCTTCGTCCAGCCGGGTCTCATGCTGCGTCCTGGGCCTGGAAGCGACTTCATGCACTCACCTGCCGACCACACTGGTTCCTGTTGCTTCTTGACTCACCCCTGCTGAAACCACTTGTTGTCGAATAAGTGCGGTAACTCACATCAACCCGTGCTTTCTTTCATCTCGCCCCGGGGGGCTTGGTTGTCCCTGAGCGGGCTCCTCCCTGTTCTGAAGTCATGGGGATCCAGGGCATGGAGCTATTTGCCATTGGCGTGGTCATCATCCTTTTCATGGCAGTTCTCAAGCAGTTTGGCATCCTGGAGCCGATGTCCTCATTTGAAGGTATTGGCCCACCTGCGGCCCCTTTGCTGCCTATACTTCGAACAACCTTTACACCTTTTAAGCACTACATAAACATTTAATTAATAGCTTAAAAGCCGCTGTAATATGACAAACCTTTTATATGTTGAACAATGTTGGTCAGCATTTCTAACACTATATTAAGAGTGCAAAGTTTTATTTTGTTGCCGTTTGTGAACTTATTAGACTTCGTCCTCCACAGGATGATTTATTACTGTTTACACATACATGTATAAACACTTGCAGTTGCTTACATTATAGTGTGCTATTAATCATTTATTAAATGTTTGTATACTGCTTATAAATTAGGAGTAATGAGGCTTTAATGTCGAGGTTTCTATTATAAACTCTGGTGTTGCATGCCTTTATGGAAACACTTCTGCAAAGCTCCTTACATAATACTACTGTTTCCAAATTTGGTTATGAAATTAAAAATAGACCATTCCTTTGAGAGTTTAGGGAAAACAGGGTTGTCCAAAAAAAAAAAAAAGGTTGTCAGGGAGGGCTCGTGAAAAACTGACATTCGGGAGTTTTTGGACTTTTAAAGCCCAGCGCCGCATGCACAAATTCCTCTGTTATTAGACTCCTAGTAAACACAGCTGAGTATGTCTAAGACTTCTGATTACTCATTTCCAACAAAGGAAATAATATTCCAGTATTACCCGTTCTATCTTTACTAACCGCACATCAGCCAATTTTCTGTATTTGAACTTAAATATCATCACACACGTCCTGCTTAAGTGTTTGATGCTCATCAGCTATAACTAGATACAGCTTGTTGTTTACATGTTAATTCATCAGTAATGTTAATATATAGAGAGGTGTAACTTATTGGAGTCACTCTGCCAGTCTTTAATTACCTAAATCATTTCAACTGAAGTAACTGTGCAGCTCAGCTGCTGATGAACCCTTTAGAGTTTTCTTTATTTCTGCATTAATATGACCTAAAACCATCATCAGATTTTTACACAAGCCCTAAAAGTTAAAGAGAGAGAGAGAGAGAATCGGAGGAAAAGAAATAAAAGAAATAATTTTTTCAAAATATTTTTAAATCCTTTATTGAAACAGTCTCTCTCACTGAGATCAAGATCTGTTTTTAAAGGCTAACCTGGAACACACACACACACACAGATGGAACAATGGACACATCCACAAAAACACACACAGGCTCTGATGGAAG
>VUQK01013231.1:34320-45113 GCA_015106715.1 Bujurquina vittata | reverse complement strand
AAAAAAAAAAAAAAAAGAAAAAAGAAGAAGGGGGAAAAAATAAAAAAAAAAAAAAAAAAAAAAAAAAAGTGTCAATATTTTATTGTTGTATTTTTGCGCTGCTAAAAGCTATGAATCTGTTTCATGTATACAAAAAAAAAAATAACATTACCTAGTTGTGATGTGTCACTTGAGTGTGCTGCTATTTTATAAACATTTGTATTATAATATAATTATTTTACTGCTTAAGAGATACATTCAAAAACCGAAGTAGATGTTGATAGAAGAACAAGAAACGAGTGTTCGACTGGAAATGTTCGTTGTACAGTTTGATCGTTTGCTTAGATAGCATGTCTCCTTTTCCCCTTTATCTATTTTTGCTCTCCTTCTTCAGTCACATTCTGTATCAGTGGTATTCCCAATACCTCAGGATTACTGGATAAAATAAACACACAATTCATCACCTATACCTCTGCAGTTAGGGAGCCTGAAGCCGGCGGAAACGGAAACAGTAGCAGCGAGGGGGGGGAAAAGAACAAGTTTTGTGGATGGTTGCCGCTGTTTTGATGGGGAAATGACTTGCTCGGTGGGATGGAGAAACCGGAAATATGCAAGGCTTCCACTTGGACTCTGTTGGAGGGGGAGCACAATGTCATTGCAACGTTTTCTTTGAGGATTTTGTACCGCAGATAGTCCGTGTTGGTGCTACATCTGACTTATGTGCGTGTGAGGGGGGGGGGGGGGGAAGCATTCCTGTGACGGCCAAAGTACAGCTCTTGCTTTATATAACCACAATCACTATGAATGTCAGTAAAAATGAGTTCTGTATGTGAGAAAGATACGCTTTGGTCTAAAAAATATTGTGTGTGCACCATTGGAACTCCCACCCAATGATGGGTTCAGCTAGACCTGCCACATCCAGTCATAAATATTCTGATATCTGGAAGTTTCAATGGTGCAGATTTCCCTTTAAGCCCCCAGCTCCCCCTCCTCTATAACTCATGTCATGTACCTCAAATGTCTGTTGCACAACCTCTGTTCAATAAACTTCTGCTTTAAAGGGTGTGACACCACATCAGCTCACTATTTCCCTGGCCTGTGTTCCTTTTCAGCTGTGTCTGGTGCTCTCGTGATCAGGAAATTAGTTTGCCTGTGCGAATTTGTGTGTGAGTCAGCTGTGCTAGTGAATTACTCGAAAGGTACACAAAGCAGCGACTGTGATGAACGCGGGACAGTATGCGGTGGTCTGACAAGAATTTAAAACGATTTCCTGCAAATGTGTACAAGTGTAAAAAAAGAAAAGAAAAGGGAGCTATTGATATTTTAGTTTGGTCGAATAAATCATGCATATTGTGAGGCAAAAAACCAAACAGGTTCCAGGTGCACTCTTCCTTTGGGGTTGCTACACCTTAAAATCACCTGTGTAATGTTGAGCTCAGTTGTGACCCACCAGAGCTGGCCTGTTGGGCCACGGACACCATACCGTGTATGCCTACTAGCAGTGGAGCCTCTGGATCCTGTAGGGCTGCAAAATGCACGGTGGTTTGGTCTCGGTCTGGTGCGTCTCGTGCATGCTGGGACTGGAAGTGGGATGCAGTGCCCATTCAAGGAGAGCTGGAGGCAGAGTTTGTCAGTACCAGCATTACAAGGTTGTTTACGAATAAAAAAGCCAGATAAAAGGAAAACGGGATAAAAATGACACAACTGGTGACTGAAAATGTAAAAAAAAATCAAATATAAAAAGAAATGTGAATTAAAGCTTTATCTAGACTCAAGTGCAACGTTAAGAATAGAATACAGTGACAGTTAAAGGGTAAAATAATCTAAATAACCTTCCTCGAGACATTCCTGAGCAGTTTTTATAGCGTCCTACTCGGGTGGCTGCAGCTTTTGGGGCGGTTTGATGCCTGGTCTTGAGAAAAAAAAAATTAAATGAGGGGTGGTAAATAAAATCGATATGAATGATGCACCGTGGTATCATTCTCTCTTTGGTTTGTCTCCATGCCCACCCTTCTGTTACATTCATTAATCGCAAACTTGGCCATCTGATCGAGATCCCAAGTCTCTTTTTTTTTTATTATTATCATTTCTGTGCATTGCCCCTTTAAAATATTCAGAGAAAGCACCTGCAACACTTTGAGTTTTGCATTTCGTTCTGATGCAGTTCTTGCATCACCTTCAAGTGGATTATAAACAAGCAAATTTATTAGACCAGCTGTCGTAAAAAGAAGAGAGAACAGATATTTTAGAACTCTGTCAAAGACACATTTAAAACTAAAAAAATATATATTATTTTCTTGGCAGACAATAAACTGAATTCTTGTTTTTATACCCAAATTTGAGCCGGCACACTAGACTTCTGTAAGAAGTCAGAAATGAATGAAGCACAACATTCAACCACTAAAGCTAATTTTTATGGCCAGGAATGCAAGTAAATAAGTGTAATTTGGCATCTTATTTAAAAAAAAAATGCTTTACTATTTTTTCCGCTTTTTTGCATTACAATAAATTTAAAAATTCGTGAAAAAGAACAGTAATTATATTTTAGCAATAAAAATATATAATGTTGATTGCAGCCCTTGCATACATACACTCACGGATTAACAATTAAAAAAACATAAATTATTTTGGTTATTACCAGTACAGCTAATTCAGGGCAGCTGTGGCATAAACCTCACACTGGGTGGTGGTCTAATAAATGAATTGAGCACTGCATATCAAATTGAGTGTCATCTAAATATTGCTTCGATAAAAATGTTATAACAAAGCCACCAATTACATTTCAGCACTTTTTCTGCTGACATAGAAGAAGTGCTTAATTTGATGACTTCCACATAAACACAAAAATATGCCAGATTTGCTACTTAAGGTGGATTATGATGCATGTATCAGTGTAGTCAGTCACCAGAAGACTGTTTTCTCCTCATGACATAACCAGCATGATATGTGTACCTTACAGTGGACGCGGTCGGGTATAAATAGGAGACTAATGCGCGTCTGCGCGCAGCTGTAAGCCGCAAGTCCGTCACTGCATGACGCGCCATGCGCCCTTATTTCGCCTTTAACTTCCGCAGCATGAAAACGCTAACACTTGGGCTGACCTTTGTACGACAGTAAGTTCATTTGGTGGCAATAATCTTTATTGAGTTTAGCAATTGGATTCCGAGGAGCGCGGTTTGTATCTTGACCGACTGAAGCCTTGTGCTCTCGCTCCATGGGGAGGTGTAAATATTGGAAACAGGCGCTTTAAAACGTTTCACAGTTATTGACAGCTGTTGTTTTTTTTTTAATCGAAGAGCTTACAAAGAGAAGCTTTTAAGCGTCAAACTATATCTGCAAACGTGGACAGACACTCTGCGCCTATGGATGGCAATGTCACACGATGACCACCAGGGGGCAGAATAAGAGCGATTCAGGCTCATTAATGGTTACTGCAAAACGACGAGTGGAATGTAAAAATAATTAGTAATTTTAAACAATAGAGTTAAAAGTAGCCTGTGTGTAGATGTGTGTGTGGCAGAGGTAGACCCACTAACACCCATATTGTCCAAAGATTCTATGAAAATAAGCGGTACTGATTAATAATAATAATCAGGCTTTCCAGATGTAGGATGTGCTGCTTTCACTTTTATTATTTGATTGTAGTTTGAAAAACGTTGGAATTTTAGGTTCTTAATGAAAACGTGAAATTTCTTTTTTAATTCTGAAATTTTATTTGCTCTTTGATGAATGATTAAATTAGCCAAATCATAGTATAAGTAAAGTCATTTAGTAACATGGGCATATGATGACCTGCAGAAAGGCCCGACTGTGAGCAACACATTCATGCTTTGCATCTATGTGATAATAAGGTATGAAATTCAACTAGTGAGCCCTGAACACCAGACTCCTGCACTTTGATACTGATGCAGCATTTATTTCCTACAGTGGGGAAACTCAGTACAACAAAGATGGGCTACTACAAGGTAGAGAATGGTTTTAAATATCTGTTTTAAAGAATAAAATTACTTGCTTTTGGTAAAAAAAAAAGAGAATAATGGAATGGTACTCACAACAGGCACTAATTTGTTTTCATTTCCCCCCTTTCCCTCCACCCAGGCCAGGCTATAGACCTACCTTTATCTGAGACTGGGCTGCAGCAGGCAGAAGCTGCAGGATGGTACCTCAGAGACGTCAAGTTCACCGATGTGTTTTCTAGTGATATGTTGCGCGCCACACAGGTGAGATACTCGGTTCTAAAGCCGACCCTCTTCCTCTCTCTAGAGAGATGAATTTTGGTTTTGGTTTTCTTCCAGACTGCTGCGACAATAATGAAATGCAACAGCAGTTGTTCAGCTCTACAAATGGTGTGTGACCCTCTACTTAAAGAAAAGGTGAATGACACTTTGTGTGATCTTGTAACCTCAGCGAAAACACATTGGTAAACTGGAGTCAACCAGCGAATAATTTGTCTTTTTTTCAGAGCTTTGGGATAGCCGAAGGAGGGCGGTTGCAGGATTTTAAAGACATGGCCAAGGCTGCCGGACAGTCATTTCCAGGCTTCACGCCTCCAGGAGGAGAGACTCAGGAGCAGGTGAGGCTGAGGATGAAGCATTGTGGAGGGGCGGAGTATTAGGGTCACACAGACAGCGAAATTGTGCCTCAATGACAGTCTGGCCTGTAGCCAATGCCAGTATTGATGTAGTTATTTTTCTCTTTTGTTCCTGGGATACAACTAAAAGATAATAACAAAAAGCAGAAGAAAATAACTCCCAGTTTGATTGTTTTTCCGCTCTTCATCTCAAAAACAGGTGAAAGTGACACTAGTGATAAACACCGGCCATAAAGAGTCATCTTATTTGCTGATGGGTCACTGCTGATTATCTGTTTCTCTGTTATTAATGTGGACATTGGCTTAGTCTACATGCAAATCTGATAGAAGGTTAGCAAGTGGGCTACAAATAAATGCTCTGTTTTATAATCATATATTCATGCTTACAGAACAATATAATTGTTGTAAAATTGTTTGCAGCCACCAGTAAAAATTTAAGTTGCATCTGATATATTTCTTACTGATCAACAGGAAAACGCAAAGACTTTAGATGCTACTGAAAAACTTTAGACCCGAGCACAGAGGTCCGAGGAGATCTTGGTGATGTTGCTTTCCAGAGAACTGAGTGGCAATTTCACACGTGTTGCTCCGGAGCAGGTTATGTTGACACCATAAGTTAACATGGCAATGAAACCCAGTAACAAGTATATCACTGTACTAGTACAGAAAACCTGGAAAAGAAGTTGCCCTGTTAAGACTAACTTTTACTTCGTAGTACAGGCCTCTGTTATTAATATTATTATTGTTGTTGTTGATGATATTTATCTTGTGTTTGTGCATTAATATGGCAAAATGTTGTTCCTGGGAACAGCTAGTGTATTGAAATCGGTCACAAAGGTGCATTTGAGTACTTGGTAGATGGCTCCAGCACGATATAGCAATAAAGTTTTACAGGTGCTTATTTAGGATTAAAGGAAGTCTGAGTTGGAAGTACTCACAGGTCACTGTGGCATTCGGACAGCATTGTGTCTCTAGATCGTCTCTTTCTGTTTTATCTTTCCTGATTTTCCCTGTGTCTCTATTGCACATATTATACTGGAATTAAGTCTTTATGCATGTTTTCCTCTGGTTTGATGCAAAGTATCCTGGTGTGATGTACACATGCTTCCACTAGGTGGCAGGAGACGTTTACCTTCTGGCTCGATAAAGCTGTAACTATTATTTCATTGTCCTTATGCGTCAGCATGATTGTGCATGCTCCTCTACTGTCACACAGCTCTAGAATGTTTGTCCCCGGCTAAAAGTTCACCACACATTTGTGTGTGTGTGTGTGTGTGTGAGGACAAGATGTGGGGAGGGGTTGTTGGAGGGAAGGATGTTCTATTTCAAAGATACCTCGTCAGACTTCATCCATTAGGTTTTAGCTTGGACAAGAACTCTGGGCCAATCCAGTGCGTGACCGGCACATCGTGATAATGATGCTGATCTTCAAATATAGATTTGACATAAGCACAGAGCGCCCAAATCATCTTCTCCCTCCTTTTTTTTTTAAACAAGTTACAGGTCGTTGCATCAGAAAGCTGTTCGGTTTTCATGGCAAAGGTCGAGACTATGAATAAAACAACCTTTAACTTTTCTCCTTCACAGCTGTAGGCAGCCTTAGTCACATTTTACAGTATGTAAACAATAGAAGCACGGAGCATTTCATCACAGATTTTTGTTGTGTTCAGGTAAAGGAGCGCGTCAAAGAGTTTTTGGAGAAAATGCTTCAGCAAATTGGGGCTGAACACTTCCACGAGAGAGGGCGGGACGAAATCGCCTTATCTGCTCCACCAGAGACATCGCCCGGTGAGGGAAAGGCAGACGACGGGGTCAAGGATGTCCCCGTCCATGCTTTGCTTGTCACCCATGGAGCTTACATGTGCGTGGCGGTGCGTTATTTTGTGGAGGAGTTGCGCTGCTGCTTACCTCAGGGCTCAGATAAAGCGCACATGTTCTCTTTGAGTCCTAACACAGGCCTGTGCCGGTTCATACTAACCATGAGAAAAGAGGACGACAGGTTCATAATATCAGCACTCCGGTGTGTTTTTATCCACAGGGGCGACCATGTTAGGCAGTAGGAGCAGAGACGACTTCGTGTAGCAAAGCAGGGATCGTGACATTTTAAATTCTCTCTTTTAGCTACCTCACCATAGGGTTAATTTGAATGTTAATTATCTTTTATAAGGAGCACCTTCAGATAGTTTTTGCGTCGCAAGAAAATGTCACATTGTTGTCGTCTGGCTGTTCTTTGCCACAAACGTGGGCGGTTCTGTGCTCCAGTGAGTTCTAGTTTCCAGTTTTTTCATTGTTGTGGCTTAACCCCTGAGTCAGCAGGGACACATGAATGGCACAGCCTCATTAAAGTGTTTTTCACTCCACTCTCGATGTGCAACCACATTATAAGATTAGGGTTGAAGGATTGTAGTGGAAAAGCGCTATCTCTTTAATATATGCATGCTCTGTGCCAAGAGGAGCTCTGTTTTCAGTTTCTTAGGTTATTTAGCTTTGTGGATACTTGTGGCAAATGTTTTTATTTTTATTTTTTTTTAAACTTCAGTTGCACAATCTTTGACCAGGTCTATCTGATCAGGTCAAGTATTGTGCAGTTACATAACCAACTGGCTCCGTTCATGACTGCGTGCTTTTTATGACCTGCCTTGGCAAATAATTGATTGTTGGGGCCACAGTTGTGTACCGTTGTTATAGTTGTGTTCAGGAACATTTTAATGTCCTTAATCAGATTAACGTGTTAGCGATGACGCTGGTTTTGTGATCGCTGCAGCTATGAGTTCTGACTGATAGACTAAAGACTAAAGGAAATCTTTGCTTTTATGTTTATCATGGTTTTGCGGCGCAATAGGAAGACTTGTGTTTGACAGGTAATTGGTTCAGGCTGCTGAACCGCTCTCTGAGCTGCGTGCTGTATCTGAACCCTTTTAAACGTCCCTCCTTAAAAAAAAAATAAAATAAAATGAAACAAAAGGATTTCCCAATAGTTGCATTTTTATTTTTAACATCAGAAATGACACAACAACCAATATATAAATAATAAAACAGTCGGCGAGTAATGAAGTCATTAAGACATTTCAATAAATAAACACTTTTTATTCCTGTGACTGTTGGTGTCCAGCACCCGGCATAGTTCTAACATGTTTATTGAAGTTGCATAAAGCTGATCATTTTTGTCACAACAAAGAAATTTGTCCTCTTTTTCCGCATATTAATATCAAGAACTGGCAGATTACATAGCCTACATGTATTGCCATATCTGGCCCGAGGGGTTAAAGTGTTGCTCACAAAATAGGTTAAAGAACAGCAGGAAACTTGGACCAAACTTGTGTCGACTCGTGTTTCCAGACTTATCCATTAACTGCTATTCAAACAGCAGACCTGTGCAATCCGCTGCGATGTAACTGGGTTTGTGAGCACGTATAAAAGGGTCGACATCTCCCCGCCCAGCAAAAAACACCGTGAGGAGAGATAGCTTTGCGATCTTTTTAGGTCATTAAAAAGATGACTGTTGTCGCAAAGAGAGAGAGGACGTCTCGCCCTCCTCGGCCCCCGCTGCAAACTCCTCGTGAGGCAGCGGCACTTTATCACTGCGCTGCCGTGTTGCCCGAGCGCCGCACATCAGACACTGACACGCAACCACACGTGCATCTACGTGCTATTTTGGTCATTCTAGTTTGTGTTCCTGGAGTAGGCATTGTGTTACTGACAGATCCCAACCATTTCACAGCCAAAATAAAAAGTGTCAGTCAAATTTTGTATGAAACAGACACCTGTGTGAGCGTTATGGAAACAGTGGTTAGGTGTTATCTGTGTGTATTAAACTTTCACTTTGTGATAGCCTCAAACGATGAATTTTCACCTTTTGCTTTTCAACCAGGTTTAGAAATAAAGGGTGGGTGATTCAGTCTTGCTCTGCCCGGTCAGCAATATTAGTCTTGACAGGACTTCCAAGCGTATTGGGCCGTAACACTGACAGGGGGTCGTCACAGGAAGTGATGGTCTCTTTGGACACGGCACCTGTTTGGTCCTGTTCGTCTCTGAAACCCTTCCCAGAATGTGAGGGATTTGCTTCTGTTCTTAAAGGATCAGAGGGGTTCACCTCTTGACTCCGTCTCTGTCTTTTAACGAGGGGATCCAGGACCCCCTCCAGCAGGGCCGAGGAGGGTTCCGGTGGCTTGCCGAGCGCCACTGGCAGGTGACCTCCTCGTAGTCTGAGCAGCCTGCTCCCGTGTGTGGAGTAAAACACTTTGTGGTGGTTCAGGAGATATAACCAAATGTGCTGGAAGAGACAGTCTTCTGTGTCCTTTGGCTTCTGTTTGGTAGAGAATGAGATGTTTATGGTCTTTCTCGCTTCATGACTTCATTCAAACTAAGAAGATCTAAATTATACTCACAGACATGTGCAGCTCTCCCTTAAAGTCCACACACAGGAACTGCTTTCTTCGCAAATCAAATACTGACACAACGTTGCTTGCGGCTGTTCTTACAGGTAAAATAACTGTAAAAAAAAAATATATATATATATATATATATATATATACACATGTTCCATCAACAGTTACAAATGCAGCAATGACAGAATGCTTGTTTGTTTGTATAGATGACAAAATGTGCTTTGAACATACAAAATATATTCTGAAGTTTATCCATAAATGCTCAAAATGGCTCTCCAGACTTCTGTTACTGAGTACGTATACTTTCGGTTTTCTTTTTGTGTGTTGCTTTGTCTCACATTGTAAGACAAATGCAAAGCATAATATTTTCCCTCTGAGACATCAAGTAAAGCTGGACATACTTAATGCTTGAATTTATTATTAAAAAGTGTAATATCTTCGTAAGCTATTCCACTTGTGTGTGTGTATAGGCAGACTTACCCAGAAAGCCTCTGTAAACGCTTTGTCTCGCTGATCCATTCAGCAGAGAGTAGAAGCGTCCTCTACCAGCAGACGTGTGTGCATTTGTTCCCATGTTCACTTGAGCCTGCTGATGTTGAGCTAGCTGCTCTGAGTCCTGGAGCCTTGGCCTACAGTCCACTGGTACAAACACATGTACAGCAATCAGGATGACTAAGACGGCAGCCAGTTGCATGATCAGCGGCGACGGAAGGCCGTCTAAAAGCACAAATGTTCGGGATGGTGTCTGGTCTCCTACTGGAGAAGGAGAAAGTCCAGCAGGTCTATTTAAAGAGCGGGTCAATAAAGCGGCTAACTCATTTACCAAAGGGACACAGAGCATAGCTGCTTTTCTGCAGTTAAGGGTGGCCTAGGTGGAACTTAAGTTAACCAGAAGAATCGTCATCACACACAAATATAGTTTTCTTCCCTACACGGAAAATTTGTGTATGTAATATTCAGTCTTGTTCTATTTGTATCTTTGACATCTCAAGAAAAATCTCAATTTTTGCCCGTATTTGTTGTTGTGTGACCCGACTGAGAGATCCAACGTTTGAACAAGCAGCATATAAAGAACAGTCAAGTTGCTCTGAAATCTGAAGGCCACAGGCAAAAACGTGTCAGCTACAGTCCTAATCACTGATGCAGACAAACTGTGACTATATGGCATGTATTTACAGCGTAACGGCTTCATTCTGTTGCAGGCCGAGTGTCATTGAAGGAGAATGATTTGTACTCTGCTTATTAATTAACTGCACACACCTCTGCTGCTGTCACTATCTTGCACCAGAGTGCACGCCCCGTAATCATTGCTGGAAAAGCCTGGCCTCGTTCTCACATACGCACATCCGTTTAAAATGAAAGAAAAGCAACGCTTGGCTTCAAAGCTCCTTCAAGACTTCTTATTAAACTTTGGAAACTGTTAATTTGTTCTTTCTTTCAAGCTCCAAAATTAAAGGACTTCTCAGGAATAGGTTCACATCTACAGAATAATGTTATGTAATACTAATTGAAGTTTCTATTTCACCTGTAGTACAATTCAAGGTGGATTCACAGCTGTTAAAAATATTGCCTTCCTTGCTCTTCACCAGGAGAGGGCGCCACACACTGACTCGCGGAAAATGAGACGACTTTTCTCCCTGATTTCTTCAGTCATTCCTGTTATTTGGTGTAATATACGTATGAAGTAACTTAAACATGCAAAATTTAAAAAAAAAAAAAAAAAAAAAAAAAAAAAAAAAAAAAAAAAAAAAAAAAAAAATTTTACTAAAAAAAAAACCAAAAAAATAGTACCGTTTTCCATGGTAAAAAATTTTTTTGATGGGTGTGTTTTCAAA
>VUQK01013230.1:0-15050 GCA_015106715.1 Bujurquina vittata | reverse complement strand
AAAACGAATAACAAAGACACACAACAAAAAGCGGAAAAACTAGTGGGGGAAGGGGGGGGGGGGGGTATTACAAAGGAAGGTCGACAAGGCTGTAAAACATTTGAAAAATATCGTGAGCGTGATTTTGGTTTTTTACACAAGTGTGCGTGCAGATAACAGGATATAAACTCCTGAAATGGGCTCTTTGCAGCAGAATACAAATGATAGGTATGATGACATGATAGGTCTGTTAAATGTATACTGATCTGCATATTTCCTATACCTTGAGAATGATGGGTGAGCCTGGTTTTTGCTCAAGGACGCCAGTGGTGCTGAGTGGTTCAAAGTACGGGTTTGGGTAGTAGAGGAGATTAGTGTTGTTGTAGACCAGCAGCGCTTGGACGTTGTTGAAGATGAATCCAAACTCGTCTGCATGCTTCACAGTGTCCAAACCTGGAAGGTACTCTGCCATCAAAGAAGGAGCAAAGCAGCTCATGCTGGTGGTGTTCAATACTTTACACACCTAGAGAGAATCAACACACACACACACACAATAGAGAAAAACGTTATAGAGAAACCTTCTGCGTTCTGTGATGATACTCGGGATGTGTTGCACTCAAACAGTCTACACAGTCTGAAATGATAGCCTGTCCCCCTTTAAATGAAGGAAGAGTCGCAATTCAGTCATCCAGAATAAACCGAGACAGCTCAGAATAGCTACAGTTTGTCTTTTTATCTGGTTCTATAATCTGTTCCATCCTCTGTTTTCAGTAAGCTAAAGTGCGATCCCAACTGAAACACATTGGTTGCAACATCAACCCTGCAGGGTGCTCACCAGCCTTATAATTGACCTATAAAGGCCAAATGCTTTTCAGAAAATAGGATTTATTTTCTGTCATTAAATCCATCTTTATTGTAGAGGAAGCCTCTATAAAACTGAAAATAAATTGCTCCAACCGCCTCACTAAAAAACACTGCAGGCCAACAACCACAAAGGATGGAGGCATTTCTCCTCTGTCTCCTCTGGAAGAGGCTGAGCTATGGCTCTTTTATTACTTCTCTCAAGTTTGCCCAGGAGAGAGGCCTGTTTTCCATCCATCCTCCCCATCTCAGCTCCAGAGGGAAGGGGGAGAGAGGATTGATTGCTGCGCAGCACTCTGCTCCGAGAGGTTTTTATCTCCTCTCACTCCCTCCCAGCTCTCTCTCTGGGGAAGAAACTTAATTAGAGGTAAATATCATCAAAGGTGGTGAACGCTAGCGAGTACCACGCCTCCTACCTGTTGTCTGGTGCTCGGGAGAAAGCCAGGGAGATCGATGCAAACTCATTCGGTGCAGGGTACACCAATTGGATTTTGCCAGCATGGTGCAAGGTAAGTTGCAGGAGTGTGATTGCAGAGGTGGGAGAAGGGACTGGTATCTTTATTTAGTTTGCCCTTGGATAGAGACGGAAGATTGTGTTCACCGTGTAGCATTGAATCTCACTCTTAAAATAAATTCAGACACAACTTGGACGTACTGCATTTGCCACTAAGGATTATATTAATTATTGATTAATATGCTGATTATTGTCGTCTCTATCTTAAGTCAGACAACGATATGAATGCCAGAAGTCACTAAAAAAACGTCATAAAGTGATGTCTTTTCTATCAGTTGAGTCGAGGTCTAAATGGCTCACTAGCTGCCTGGGAATATGCACTTGCTGCAAAAACCTGGGCGATGATGCAATGTTCTCAGCAACATATATGGCCATACAGCTCTACCTGTCTCAATGCTCAGAAGCAACTCTTCCTGCTTTTGACAGTTTTCTTCATAGTTCCTATATTTTCCAAGGCACAGTAGCAGTGCATTAGCAGTGCGGAAAGATAAGCTCCCCATGAAAATAGATAGCACAGCCAGATAGGCCTCATGCCATACTTTCACTAACTTTAGCTTCTGTGAAATCACATTAGCAACTAAAAAGTTACAGTATAAAGAGGAAATGAGAGTTAATGAAAACATTTTCACCGAGGCTTTACCGTGCATAAGTGCCACTTCAAAGTGAAGCAGAATTAACTATTAAAATCTGCACTGCAGAGTTCCACGTCCACAAATACGAGCCGACGGGAAGAAAGATGTGTGAGCAGCGCCGCTCAAGATTCTGAACCATTATAGAGCAAATACAGCGTTACTGTACATGAACAGATCAGCTCAACTAACGTTATCCACTCATGGCTGCGCTGCCGAGCTACGCAGCTTTTTCTTTGACCATGCTGCTGTTTAATGTCTAAGCCCACACGATCTGACAGTGAAACGGGTCAAATTTACCCATGAAAACAGTGTGTTCTGTTTTTAAATCAGGGCTAAAGGTTGAGTGGACACAAGATTTCAAGTTTAGTTGATATAGGCTACTTTCTTAATGCTAGCATGATGACACATTATACGATATAGACAGGTCCATATGGTCCATCAAGATCCTCGTGGCTCCCGGGATGGAACAGCAGAGCATTTGCAAGTCAACTAAAGCTCTGACTACCATCTGCTCTGCCGGGGAAGGATACTGTGGCGTGCTTTTTTTTTTTTCCCTTTCCTATTATGCTCTCCCTCTTTCTTAAATCCTTTCTTTCACTGAGTCCTGTCACCAAACTGCTGCCATCATATTGGATGTTTTTCAGTGAGTGTAACATCTAAATCCAAAGTGATGTGTGAGTAGGTAGTGATGGGTAAATGGGGCAATGTGAGATTAAAATGCTGGGTTGGGCAACCTGATAACTTTACATTATTGCTACTTTGTAACAAATGGACCACAACATCTACCGCTCATCAGAGAAGGCTCAATGTTCAGTCATCATGACATTAATCTGCACAGATTCCAAACAACATATATGCATTTTTGCTCCCCATCTTCAGAACATTACAATAAAAAAAAATATCTGTCTAATGTCAAATACAGACAACAAAAGAGAACATTTTCTCCCGCGGGCCATGTGGCGAAACAAGCTGCACCACGTACAGCATTGATAAAGTGAATTGAGGTCAACAGACAGAGAAAATAATTGGAATCTTGCTCTCATTTGTCTTCTTTCTCTACTGTTGGATAGAGCCGGGGTGTTTTAAGGCACTAACACTCCAACCTCTCTGGCTGAATATATTACCATGATCTACTGTGTGGATACGGCCCACTCAATCATTCAAAGGTCTCTGGCCAGGGTGGTGGTGAGAGAGAGAGAGAGAGAGCAAAGAGAAGATAAGATTGGCCGACTGCGGAGATGCGCACGGGAAAAAAAGCGAGGGGCTCGCAGAGTCAAAGGTCATCTGGAGGCTAACATTTCATAGCCTGGCTGTTCTGCTGGGTCTATACTTGGTTACTCCCACACTGTGTCTATTTTTCTAGCTGCCCGCTGTTCCAACCAACTGCTAATACTGGCATTAAGTCTAACTTCAGTTCTAATCAATCTATCCAAAGTCTGTGCGGTTGTTAGCTAGTGCAGCCACAAAGCTATTTTTCCTTTATGTACTGTTTTCAGTACCCCCCCCCCCTTTTTACACAGAAGAAAAATCAAAATAATTCTAAAAATCTAAGTCCACTTATTCTTATTACTTATGGCAATAATAAGCAACCTCGTCTAGTAATCAGCTAGCCTAAGCCAAACAACTTGTATGATGAGTGGCAGCTGTAAATGCACCCCTGATATGCCAAGCCTGGCGCTCAATCCAGGCACCTAAAGTGTGGCACATGTGGTAGATGCAATCTTTCTGGCACAGGGAAATATTCCAGAGGTGGAAAATAAGCCCTTTAGCTTTTAATCAAGATCATGATAAATGTTTCAATTGTGAATGCAGTGACAGATACAGAGCATTTCACAAAGAAAATTGTCTTTCTTCCTCTTTCCCGGTTTCTTTGTGAATGTGAGCAGGTGACACGAGGGAGGGAGAGAAGAGAAGCAATTTAGGAGAAGACAGGTGATCATTTGAAGGCTGGCTGACAGACAGCAGCTCTTATTGCTATAGGCTTCTCTGCTGTTTGCCTTCCTCCCGTGACAAAAAGGGAAAGGGGTAGAAGGGGTGGGGAGGGTGAGATAAAGGATAGGTAATTGTAACCTTAGCATTTAATAGAAATTCATTCTCTGTGGCTGTGGGGGCAATCAAGACAGTGACACAGTCTTCTTTTGCAAGGCGCTAGGTGGGGAGTTGGATGAGACGAGGCAGGGTGGAGACGAACAACTCGCCTTCAAAGATTCGGAAACTGACATATCAGACACTACGGCACCCACACGCAAGTCAAATTCCATTTCACCAGATTTTCCTCCTCTCTCTCCCATCAAGCGTTTTTGTCTTCTCTTAAATAGAAAAGAGAGAAGATCTGCTTTTTTTAAATTTCACATAAAGGTCTTTTGGTGCTGCTGCATGGGGACACTGGAGCTCAGAAACCGCAGAGCAGAGTTAAGATTTTTATTCCAGAAACAATCATTAAGCAGGACAGACACTTGAGGCCAATTTCAGACTGCTAATTTCAGGGATAGTAAGTTGTAAATGCAACGACAGCAAAGCTACAGTATGCGTTTGAGGCACAGCTTTAAGGGTCTTTGTGTGCCTCTCTGCATGCATGCGTGCTAACCTGTTCAGTTTTTAAGATTTAGCCGGCTACATAAAAGAAAGAGGTAGGACACATGACACCAACGTGCTTCATTGTGAATCCTTGAAAACTGACTGCTCTGTTCTTACGCTGGAATTGGCCGTTGCACGGCCTTAAGCACTCCAAATGATTTCAGCATTTGTGTTCTTACTTACAGTCCTGCTGGGTGAGTGCACAGTAGCTCAGGGCCGTAGTGCATGTGTAAAAATTGATTTGCAAAAAAGATGCACAGAAACCAACCAGAGTTCTGGGCTCTCTACTCTCCATCCTTCACACTCCCCTTTATTGTATTCATCTGCCCTCCCCACCTTATACCAGGCCAGAGCGAGGAAATCCCATCCTCTTAATTAAACAAGGACCCCCAGGACAGGGGCTCAGATGCAATTTGTAACGATTTCCTTCAGACAAGTCTTTGATTATACAAGGGCTCTTTATGCTGACCAAAGACTTCTGACTGCAGTTAATCTTCCATTGAAAGCCATTAGGAGTCTCCTTGCCCCCAATGATGCACGCCTCTAACGTTCTCCCCACAAAACCTTTTTATACTTTTTGTCAACTTCTACCGTCCTCCAGCTGGCGCTTGATCTTTGCTCAAACAAGTGAAAATGCTGTTCAGGACTAAGGAGCGAGTTGCACATGGTAGGTGGGAGGTGAGATGGGCCAAATGTTTGCGTAAACTCTATATTAAAGGGCGCATGCAGATAACTATTATTTACATGCTAGAGGGCCTCGAATGTAAAGGACACTTAGCGTCTTTCTACCCCTGGACGCGGTGCACATACAGCAGAGGCTCTGTGGCCGCAGACAGTAGTAGCAAACGGTTCTTACGTTGACAGACTCTCGGCCAGCGTATTTCACTCGGATCCGAGGCTCCTGAACCACGTCCAGATTGGTTCCTGTCACCATCAGGGGTGTGTGGCCACTGAACAAATAAAAAGGGTCAGAAAAAGGTATTACACAAGTTTGAATAGTCACGTTTGTCAGTTTGAATTTTGTGCAATTTCTTTTTAAAAAAAAATTAAAATGTAAAAAAATTAATTCAAATGAGAACAGTAAACAGTGAGAAAAAAAGGCAACTAAACCCAACTGTGATATGCCTCTTCAAAGTGTTCCCTATCAACTGAAAATAGGTGCTCAAAGCTCATCTGTGGGAGAAAACAGCCTATGGAAGATGATGATTAGGGAGGAATTTTGAGCTTCTGACAATCAAGCGGTGCACAAACAAACAACTAGACAGCTCAAACATATTAATATGCAGTGGGCACAATAACACAAAAGTATACAAACAAAGGAGGAGGGAAATGACTGAATTCCCAGCGTTCCTGTCGCTTTCCGGATTTGTTAAAGATGCTTGTTGCTGCACCTGCTGATGTGGTTTCCTGAACAAAGGTTTAGGAGATGCTCTTAGGTCAAGTTCGCTGTAACGATAACGCGTAACTGCGGACAGCCCACGTGCTGTCTCCGCCTACATCCATTAACCACCCTGCGCTCTGTTTCTGTCGGCCTTTCTATGCAAGCTCCAGTTTCTGAGAGACTGCAGATCAGTCCACATCGTGTTGCTTAAAAGAGACTGAAATGGATGTTTAATTTATTCTCTCTTCCGACATACAAACAAAGCAAAACAGATGATATATGTTTCTCCCTTCATTTCGCCCCCATTCCCTTTGTGTCATCACAATTTTGCTGCAGTGTACCCTGCTCTCTTTCTCTAAGCTCGTGCCATCTGCCGTGGACTCACACCTCTGATAGCACATTGTTCTAGGAAGCCATTGTTTCAGCCTCATCCCTCTCCTCCTTTTAATTAGTACTCTTCTATGTCTGTGTATCTATCTGCCAAAGACGTTCAGCAGATGGATCAACACTGCATTCAATAGGAGAATCTGGGTCTTTCCTCTCCAATCAGTGAGCTTCAGCTCTTCTATCAATTCCAGGCTAATTGGGAGAGAACCGAACAGTAATTGAAAGTGCAATATTGACTCGTCTGTTTATTGTTGCTGGCTTGGACTGATTGGCTCTAAAGCTTTGGATGGGGAAATCCTTGTCTGTGTGTCAGAAGCTCAAGGTTGGTATCTGAGGACATGAATTAAAAAAAAGCCAAGCATGCAATCTGAGGAGAGTGTTCACGGTTACCTTGCGATGCTCCAGTCTGGTTCAATGCGCTGCACCGTAGGGTCCTCTGTGTACTCGAAGGTGAGGCTCTCTCGGATTTGGGCGCGATCCACACTCACGCTGATCTGAACTGGGCCGACCCCAGACACCGACGGGGCAGAGTAGCAGACTATCTCAGTCATCGTCCGTCTACAAATAAAAAAAAAAGGACACCAACATTACAGAATTACTTAAATCTGTATCAGAACTGACTGATGAGTATGAAAAGCCATACCACGTCTGAAAAATCAAACTAAAGAGAACCTTTTATTATGCATAACTTATTAATTTAACAAGATTTTCTAACCCAGAGATTTGATTTACATGAGCAGCAAAATATGTCATTACATTTTTTTTCCTAGCAGCCCTGTTCTGTAATTATCCCACTCAGAACATGACAAACAGGTGCACCCAGTGCAAAGTAAGTATGCTTTCTCCTCCCTGTACAAGACTTGATGATCTACCTGGAAAACCCTCTGAATTTGTCCGAATTCATTAGCAGAGTGCTTGCAGTAGAACAGCCCCTCATCCCCCTCGTTCTGCCATGCCAGGAGTACAGTGGAGAAACAGAGACCAGTAATTAGCCCCATTTCTCATTAAAGTTTACTTGACTCCTCAACCTTACACCATTACAGTCAGAATACTGTGGCAGGGCTTAAAATAGGTGCCTCCAGGAGTGGAAATCAGAAACAGGGCATGCAGAAGCAACTAAAAGACGGTTAGGAGGGATGGGAGGAGACAGATGGAAGCAAATTGACTACGAATAAAAAACTTGGGGGATGGGGGAGAACAGATAGACTAATTAGGGAGAATGAAGAGAACGAGAAGGATGGGACCAGATAAAAAAAGAAGCTATTATCACAACATTTGATGCAGTAGGTCATCAAAATCTTATTAGAATTTACACAAGTTTCTGACAGAGGCAGAAAAAGAGGGTTCCTTTGGGGGCATTCACAGGAATAGAAAGGGGAAAAAAAAAATACAAGAAAGCCACAAAAAGGCTTCTTATTTAAACGTGACTGCTCCACTATCTTGTTCTTTTATTTCTTTTTAACTTTGCTAATAATTTTGTGACAGTGACGCCATTGTTTTGCTCTCAGAATTAACCGTAACAGCCCATCTGCTGGACCAATGTGCCAGAGATTAAGGTCTCACCCGAAGAACTCGCATGTCTGGTTTCCAAACTTCACGTTGACACTGCTGCCGGCACCGAGGTTTTCTCCCATTATAGTTACTTTAGTGCCTCCAGACTCTGGACCTCTGCTGGGGGACAGGCCTGTGACAGCTGGAGTCTAAAAAAACACAACAACCAACCAGAGATGCAGAAAGAGAGGTTAGGACAGACTGCCAGAGTAATTTAAAGTGAGGGAAGGAACAAAATGACAAGAGACCAACCGATTCAAAGATGGATGTGTTTTACAGTAAGCAGGGAAGCAGCCCTGTTGTAACACTAGGTGTTATCGCTAATTTCCAGCAAATTACAGTGATTCACATTGTCAGACTGATGGCAGCGAATTGCAGAGCTGGTGGGAGACAGGAGGCTAAAACCAGAAACTCGTAGTGTGTCTTTAGAGATTCTGCCACTGTGTGTTGTGCGTTGCTGGGTTGTGTTCTGAGTGAAGCTTTTTTAAAGACAGCCTGAAAATAACGAATGCTTTCAGCAGCACACAGTCAGGATACTGTCACACAGACAGATGGAGTAATATCCAAGTAGACAGCACACATACACAGGAACACAGGAATGCACGCGCACACACACACACACACACACACAAACCTGCATCTGAACAAACAGAAAACAACAATTTGAAAAGCAACTAAATGCACTCTGTCATTCACAATGTCCCTTTGCCTACAAGGTCACATAGGGAATACGCCTTGTCTGTAGCATGCTCCCGTGATGATGTAGTCATTTTTAGGTGGACTGCAACAGAAGAGAATTGTAAGTGCTGCCAATTCTAAGCTCTGTGAAGTAATCTCAGAGGACTTCCACTGCTTCCCAGAGTAGCAGCCGTATCACTGGTGAGAAAAAGTGGCCAGGGATGTGTTACAGAGCCAAGAGCATCATGCTGACAGAACTCAAAACTGACAGCGACGTGCGACTTCCAGCATGCAGGAGAGTGCAGGTACTCCGAAAACAACAGCCGTAATTATTGACTGCTGTTAATAGTTGAGAGTGCTAATTGTACAGGTGTGAGAGAGTGCTAATGAGAAAGCAGATTAACTGTTAGAAACATTTGGAGCAACAGTTGTTCTCTATAACGAACTTCCCTCTTTATAACAACTTTACAGAGGTGATTTAAAAAAAAAATCACCAGTTTAAATGTTTACAGTTAGCGAAAACTTATCTCAGACGGCTGACAATTAGACAAAAACACACTTTTAAATTAAAAAAAATTAAACAGTACTGGTGGTCATGCTTGATTATTAGACGTGACAGTGATGTTTAAAAATTACTACATTAGTATGTTGTGCAAAAAGATTAAAGGAACACTTTTTCAATTCAATTCAATGTATATTATATTATATTATATTATATTATATTGCACCAAATCACAACAACAGTCACTTTGGGGTGCTTTATATTGTAAGGTAAAGACCCAACAACAATACAGAGAAAACCCCAACAATCAGATGAAGCCCTATGAGCAAGCACTAAGCAAAAGTGGGAAGGAAAAACTTCTTTTTAACAGGAAGAAAGTTTTAAGCCTAATCTTAAAAATAGAGAGGGTCACTGTCTCCATGAAAGCTGAAGGCTTTGCCTCCCATTCCACTTTTAAATACACTAGGAACCACAAATAAGCCAATGAAGTGAAGCCAATATGGGGGAAATTTGCTCTCTCTTTCTAGTCCCTGTCAGTACTCTCGCGGCATCATTTTGAATCAACTGAAAGCTTTTTCAGCTTTTCAGGGAGCTTTTAGGGCAACCTGAACCAGTCTAGAAGTAGTAAATGCATGAGCTACTTTTTAAGCATCACTCTAAGAAAAGATGTTGCAAGAAAGCAGTCTTGCATTTGTTTAATATGTGCACAAAAAAATAAAAACATAAAATAAAACAATTTTAAAAAATGACTCCAAGATTCCCCATAGTGTTATTCAAGGCAAAGATGATGCCTGTATCTGGTTAGACGCAATGTTTCTAATGTTTGTGGGGCCGAGTACAATAACTTTTATCTTTTATCTGAATATAGAAGAAGGAAATTAGAGGTCATCCTGCAGTTTAACCAATTAGCGTGTGTCATCTGGCTTAATGGGTAGATACAGCAGGCTATCATCTGCATAGCAATGAAAATGTATGCTCTGCCTTCTTATAATACTATCAAAGGGAAGCATGGATATTATAAACAGAAATGGTCCTCGCACGAACCCTGTGGAACTCCATAACAAACCTTAGTGTGTGAAGAAGACTCCACATTTACATGAACAATTTGGACTCTATGATTCAAACCACTGCAGCACACTATCTTTAACACTTACGGCATGCATTAATATCTGTAATAAAAGCTGCACTGAGGTCCAGCAGGACAAACACAGAGATGAGTCCACTGTCAGAGACCATGAGAAGATCATTTGTAACCTTCACTAATGCTGTTCCTGTGCTGTGATGAATTCTGAAACTTGACTGAAACTCTCCAAATAAACTGTTCCTCTGCAGATGATCAGTTAGCTGCTTTACAACTACTCTGTCAAGAATTTTTGAAAGAAAAGGAAGGTTGGAGATTGGCCTATAATTAGCTAAGACAGCTGAGCCAAATGATGGCTTTTTAAGCAGCGGTTTAATTACTGCCACCTTAAAAGGCCTGAGGTATGTAGCCCATTAATAGAGATAGATTGATCATATTTGAGATCGACACATTAATTAATGGTAGGACTACTACTACTACTAGCAGTCCTGTAGGAATGGGGTAGAAAGACACATTGCTGTTTGGAGGCAGTAACTATTAAAATTAAGTCACAAAGCTCAATCGGAGAGAAAGGCTAAATAAATATCAGTAGTATTGAAAGTAGCTGGACATAATGATATGTCTGAGACATATTTTTCTCTAATGGGTACATTTCTATTTGTGAAGAAATTCATGAAGTCATTTGAATACTCGGCTCAACAGAGCTCTGACTCTTTGTCAGCCTGGCTACAGCGCTGAGAAGAATACTGGGGTTGTTCTTATTTTCTTCAGTCAGTGATAAATAGTAAGATGTCCTAGCTTTACACATGGCTTTTTTACATGAATATCTTCTAAATTAGTGAGATGCCATTCGCTCTCCAGCTTACGACTTATCTGTTTTGAGCTGTGTGTTTGTGAGTGATACCACAGAGTCAGGAGCTTCTGAGTCGAGGCTCTCTTTTTCAGAGGAGCCACAGTATCCAGAGTCATTCGCAGTGAGGATGCAACACTATTAACGAGATAATTGACCTCTGTGGGAGTAGAGTTTAGGTAGCTGCTCTGCAGGAACCCTTTAATCAGAGTATAACTTCAAGTCACCTAAACTTCTGGGATAATGATCTGGTCAGTTAAGTAGCAGAGGGGGTTGTTAAGCAGTTTCAGCTGCTTTGGTGTTAATGAAATTAACAACAGGTGCACTAGCATGGCAGCCATGAGACAACCCCCAAAACAGGAATGGTTTTACAGGTGGAGACTACTAACATTTTCTCCCTCATCATTTTTTTCCCTTCTGTTTTTTCACTGGTTTTGCATTTTGCTAGGGTCAGTGTGTAGCACGAGGCAATACCTGGACTCTACGGGGGCTGGCCCCATCGTCACACACAGCATGCAGGCAGTTCCTGGTGGATAAAGCAACTGATACACCACTGACTGTGCCCCATGCTAGCCTGACCTGAATCCAATAGGAAACCTCGGGGACGTTAAGTTTTGGTCCATCCGATGCCACCAGGTTGCACTTCAGACCATCTGGGAGCTCAATGATACCCTGCTCTAAATCTAGGAGGAGATCCCCCCCAGGACACCATCAGTCATCATTAGGAGCACGCCCCGGTGTTAATAGGTATTCATGCAAGCACACGGGGTCCATGCATGGTTTTGAGTTGCAGAATTAAAATTTTGGCAAAATGGGCTACAGCCCTCTGTAGCTTGATCATTTTAATGTCTATCAAACAATGCGGCATCCATTTGTTCTTAACAAATGACTCAGTCCATATCAGCAGGATGTTTTTTCACCATTGAGATTGGATGTGTTTTCAAAGTGTTCCTTTAATTTTTTTTTAACACTGTATATGAGACAATATTAACGTCATGCTGTTCTCACTAATAAAGACAAACAGTAGCTAAAACTATATATACAAACAGATTATTACCTTGGACCCATTGAAAACCTTGTTCTATCAACTGAAGAATGTCATTTCTAAAATAATAAGCGCGCATGCATAGGGCTGCCTAATTACATTGTTGTTATATAAAGCCATTCAAATATCAGATGTTGCCTGTGGCCCATAAACATCATTTGCAAGAACAAAATCCCTTTAAAAGAAAAACAGACTCTTTCTCAGCCTCATACTGACTACATCATGATTCACAAGTATTGCTGTGATACAATTACAAACGCAGTGTAATTGCAGTCATACCACAAAGGAGTAGAGTTGTGACGAGCGAGCCCTGAGTTCTGGTTTGCACTCTCCGACGCAGAGCTGCACTGGACCGGGTCTATTGTCTGCATGGGCCATATCCATCTCACATACAATCCTGCAAAAGACAGATTTTTTTTTTCAGTTAAAATTATTTCAGGTACAAACCCCCCCCTCCACCACCAAATACTTGGAGCTGGAATTCTAGCTTTCTTGAAAGTAACTTCAAGCTTAAAAGTTGTCATCATGATTGAATGCCTAAATTAGCAAAGTTGTGGGAAAGAATAATCAAAACTCTTCTCTGCGTGATATTGATATATCTTCTGCTCTAATTACAGTTTTCTTTTGTTGTTTCATTACAGGACACAGCCAGACATCGCCGACGAGCTTTAAATGAGACCATGGCTCCTCCTCTCCTGGCACTCAAACACGCTGCACCTGAATGCAGTAAATTTCCCACTAACAGCTAGGCCCCCCGACAGCGATGGTGCTGTGCCAGTGCAGCGGGTCTAATGTAAATCATGAAGCAAGATCAATACCGTTCCATCATATCATGTGATCCGGTGACTCCCAGCACTGCAGGTGACTAGATCGAATGACATAATAAAATGAGAACGTCTATTGATCGCTGGTACCAGGGAGTAATAAAGTACAAGAAGCAATCACAGCGTGGAAAGAGAGATGGAATACGAGGGGAAGCAGATGGCAGGGGCAGGTAGGAGTGGAGCTGATGAAGCAGAGCAGATGTATTGTTTCTCCAGCACTGATCATCAGAATTACAACAAATGACTTTGGGAGCTTTGTTGGATGTGGAAGAGTGTTGCTAAAGTAGGATTTACTTGCTGACAAACCTCCTACTGCACTTCACAGAGAAAGAGACTCACTACCTAAAAGCCTACTCTACCAGTCATTTGCAAACTTGCTGATTTATGGAAATAGATTTGCCTATTTAAAATGCATTCATTTGGATCTTCTCTGTGGAGAATTGCAGATAAGTATGCTAAAAAAAATAATAATTAAGGGGTACTTTTAAAATGAATTTTATACAAATAAGGAGTTTCAATTTGGAAACTACAAAAACGCTGCAGAACAGCATCAGCCCCGAGAAAAATCTACCTTCTGACTGCTGAAAAAACACAAAAGTTCTGACTTTTTCTTCAAAGCACAAGTGGCTTTCACACATACCTCTGAAGTAGTAACATAAAAGACACATAAATATGTATGTTTTTTTTTTTTTGACCTGTCCAGTCCATCATAGGACGGCTGATGACTGAATTAAGACTCAAAACAAACACCAACAGTCAGCTGAGGCCATGCGCATAATGCACCTAGAGCCAAAATATAACCCAAAGGTGCTGAATAAAAGTCCGGCTCAGTCTATCATCTGGATGACTTCAACTCCTTCAAAGTTAGAATGAAGAGGTGATAGGTTAGTTGTTTAATTTTGCTCAGTCAATTTTTTCCCCCTTCACCGGCCATTTAAATGAATTCCCCAGCTTGTCCCCAATCGCATTAAAAAGTGCTGTCAGACCAGTGTGCTGCACACAAAGTGTCCCCTACAGCCAAGTGGATTTTAATTACAGCTGCTCAAGCTGCAAGGAGCCCCAGACATCCTCGATGTCATGCGAGCTGTTATACCTTTATTACTTTACCAACACTTTAACAGTGCTGATGGGTATCACAATAAACAGTAAGCTAGTGGCAACTGTGCATATGTGACTGTGACATATGTAATTGTAACAGCGTGCAGGAGTGAAACGATGTGACTTATAGCAACGGTGCGGTGCTTAGCTGTTCTCTGTCTGAGCGCAGAAGTAGGCCAAGAAAAGAATTAAGGTTAAAGGCTCCTCTGAGAACCGTGACAGCGATAAGCCGTATGTGTGAATGGCTGCTGGTGTGTGGCTTCATTCACGTGTGGGTTTATGCCTGTCATCTCTGTTTCAGTGCACTGCTATACATTTCAAACTTAACACCATTTTATTACTGACTTAAAGTCAGCAGCGAGAGAATTTCACTCCAACTGCAAGAAAAGCCAATTATTTCTGAGCACCTGTCTCACCTAAAGAAAACTATAAGCATTACAATAATATGTCTTGGGAGCTGTGGCGGGTGCAGGGGTCCAGTAATGAGGTTACCACAGCTATGCTGTACTGTGTTTTTATACATTTTTTCTCGTATTCTATCAATTTTGCGTGGTACAATTAACTCACCTGTAATTGCTGCATAATGTGTATTTTTGTGCCTTCTGCATAACAGCCTTAAAAATTATAAAAGGATTAGTGTTTTTAAAATAAAGTATTGCATTTCCTCCAACAAGGAAGTTCAAACCCCAAAGGCAATTCAGCCTAACCCCAATCTAAATATGTAAATATATTTTTAGGGTGCATTAAGGTGCTAGCTATACGCACATATATCCTGCATCGGGCTAAAATAACCTTGGGAGATTAAACAACCACGAGGCACACGTTTGTGTGTCTAGCCAAGGGGGTGGTGTGCAAGTTGTGAAGCGTGGGCCACGTTTCATTAGTTCAGGGTGAACGGGACAGACTTTACCATGATGTACACACAGCATGGGACAATTAAGGAGGTAAACACAAGTAAACACACACAGCTGTTATGGGATTGCTGCTGACTAGATGAGCTCCACAGAACTGAGCTAGTGTGCTGCGGGGGGGGCAATGTCAGGACCAGACTGTTTGGACCTGCTCCAGTCTTCATTAAAGTGGAGATTAT
>VUQK01013229.1:7001-22489 GCA_015106715.1 Bujurquina vittata | reverse complement strand
ATCAGGGATTAGTATAAAAATATTGTGACGGGGAAGGGGTCCTTCCGGTACCAGACGATCGCTAACGCGGCGCTCGCTCGCAGTATGTTCGAGAGCTGAAGTAGAGAAAAAAATAAGCTCAGCGAGCAAAACACACAAACACGGCAGAGAGCTGAGGAGGCGTGGAAAACACGCCTGCAATGATCCACTCAGAGTCAAAGGGAATCCAGCGACGCCAGCGCGGCATGAGAGGGTTGTTTTCTAACTCCTGATCCCCTCCAGTCCAGCAGGTGGCGGTAATGCAGCTCTAAGCTGGTTTGGTCACCCGCAAACCCACAAGAAGAAGACAACGGCCGAGCGCAATGCAGCTAATGTAAGCGAAACGCTATTTAATGGATCGGATTAAATTTCTCAGATATCCGATCCAGTAATTTAGGCCAGTATCAGACCGATACGATACTGAATATCGGATCAGCGCATCCCAACTAGGACCAATTTTATTTACATTATGCATGCTTCCCTTAGGCAGTATGATTAGAAGAATACTTTGTCATGCAGACTGGAGCAGCCAGGGATTGAACCACCAACCTTCCAATTAGACCATGGAGAACTATGCACCGTGAACATGGAATCATTTACAGAAAGACCTCAATTTAAACTGCCACTATCAGTGAATTTGATGGTTGGGTTTTCTCTGTATTATTGTAGCGTCTTTACCTTATAACAGAAAGCGCCTTGAAATAAAATTGCACTGAAACTAAATTGAGTGGCATAAAATTATGCTGATCGGTGCTGCACCAGCAGCCACCACATTTGGAAAAACAAATGGAACTCAATGCCAAATGCTATTCACAGAATGAGATGTATGACCTGAAACCTTCCAGTTAGGCCAAGAATGCAAGGTAGAGGTATCAAGTTGCTTTACATCACGATAGATCAGAATTAAAATCTGGATCTAGTAATTATGAGAATAGAGGCATAAGATGCTGACTCCTGCAGGATCTCTTCAAAGCTTTGCTGAGAGTGATCAGGTTTCTTCTGTGTAACTGCTGATATTTAATTGGACATGCTGGACTTAATTGACCAAAACTTGGCTTCCTGTTGACATCTATTTACAGAAGTGTGACATTTGCGAACAAATACACACATATTGATGTTCAAGTTCCTGTTCAGTACATGCATCTTTCATCGAGCAGCTACATCAGGTGGCGTCACTGCTCCTGTTCTCTGAAGAAGTGATGACTGATAACCACCCTAACCTTTTGTCATAATTACAAAATCTTTTCTTCTAATTATAAGACAGTAAGTCACAAATGCAGCTGTGAGCAGCTGAGCAGGGCACGGCTCGCATCAGACCTCCAGCATGTTAGAATATGGGTGGAAGAATTGACAGAAACCGGTTTATTACCGATTGTAGCGCCTTCCAGTGGTCACATGATGCAATTTCTTTGCGACCTCCTCAAGAAAAGGTGTAGAATGCACACTCCAAGTATGGACCTCACTTCCTGTTACCTAAAACTCATGTGCTAACTTTGAAGAGGTGATGGCCGTCTGTAAAATCTGCAGCCTGTGACGGTCGCTCTTTAAAAAAAGAAATTGCCTGTTGAGCCACACCCACACAGGAAGTGATTTGTCCAATCGAGCAGCACTTTGTCACTGATAGTTGTTTGCTAAGCAAACAGGTGTGTGTCTGCTGTCACTGGAAGACACACAAAGCTTTGGCCACCAGAGTTAGTGCGATTAAACGCAGTTTATGACACTGTTGTGTCTTTAGGCCAGTGGTTCTCAAATCCAGGCCTCATGCCCCCTTGCCCTGCAGGTTTTAGATGTGTCCCTGATCCAACGCACCTGAATCAAATGGCTGAATCACCTCCTCAGTATGCAGTCAAGCTCTCCAGAGTCCTGCTGATGACTTCTATATCTGACTCAGGTGTGTTGAAGCAGAGACACATCTAAAACCTGCAGGGCAGGGGGGCATGAGGCCTGGAGTTGAGAACCACTGCTTTAGGCACACACATATACAGAGGTTAGATTTAGGTAGTTCAGTCAAACCTGAGCTGGTTGGTGTTGCACCTGGATGTGAAGTGGTGGTCGTTTAAAGATGCTCAGGTGTGCCGCACTGCGCTGCATAATGAGCCCACAGTGTCTTTGTGTCCAGCTAAGTAAATAAAGTGTGTAACCCTTTTATTAAACCAAACATAAATATTTCACTAAAACTCAGGTTTCTTTTGGTTAGTATAATAATGTGCTCTACTATCGTTTTCTACTGTTTCCTAAAAGGGTGACTTTGAAATTTCATGGATAACAACAATTATAAAATCGATTTGATTAATGACCTTGTGCATACTGGTGGATTAACCATGACACAAACATAACAAATGATTTTGGTAATTACTGTTCCTGTAAATTTATTGCAGCTGTGGCATAAACCTGGTTTGGAGTCGCTCTCATGACTCGTCTAGTGATGTCACTCCCTGGCCAATCAGTGGCATGCAATCTGGTGATGTAACGTTTTCGGCTCGACTCAGCTGTTTTGGAACCCCGGCTGAGTAGGTACCTGGTTCCAGGTACTACCACCTAATGGAAAACCCTAAAAAATGAGATGGGTCAAATCCAGCCAGGTAGGTATTGGTAGAAATTAGTGGTCTAATATTTGGTAAATGGACTAGTTCTTATGTAGCACTTTTCTACTCTGACCGAGCACTCAAAGCGCTTATACAGCACGTTTTACATTTACCCCAATGACACAAGCACTTCCATGTCTTACTAACTGCTTTAATTATCTAACGTTCACACACATTCATACTCCAACGCTTGCGTCGGAGAATCATCCACTGCTGCCTCAGGTGTTTTAGAGCTCACTGCTGCCAGGCTGCTCGATTGTATGTTGGATAGTAACGGTCATCATGCATTTACTGAATATTAAACAAACGTGTCCTTAGGAGAGATGAAGGTGGTGAGGACTCAGGCTCAGACATACGGGTCTTTTTGACCATAGAGGGTAACTGCTGGCCCCGCCAGCCCACCTACACCAGGAGATGAGGGATGAAAAGGCCACAGGAACTCCTGCATGGCAGCCATGGAGCCCGACAGAGAGCGATCAGGCAGCCAGCACTTTGGTGGAAATCATCCACAGGTTCACCCACAGAAATGCTGTCTTTCCTCCGGCTTGTCTCAAACTGACCTGAACTGTGAGTCTGGGTAAAAAACCAGAGCTTCGCAGGAAAAAAATGCAAACAGGACTCAATTTGTCCCGAGCGTGTAGTTATGAAGGAAACCCTGCGCAGCCTGACTATAAACATGCTGAAATGTCACAGGAAATCTGGTTTTGGAGGAGCTGAAATGAATATAAAAAGAGAGGCGCGTTTGCTTTGAACATTAAAAAATCAAACCGAAACTGTGGACCTGAACTGAATGTAGTAATAAGAACTGATCACACAAACCTGGCTGACACATTGAGCGCCATTATTCAGTCCTCAGAATTTTTCTTGTATTATTTGACAGGGTTTCCTTTTATAATCTGATTTTATAATATCTATGTAAATACTCCATTTGACAGCTCCGTCTGCTGTTATTGGTGTCAAAATGAGAGCTCAGCTGTTCAAACGGTACCTGCGAGTCCCTCGGCTCTGCCGGATCCTCAGAACTGCTCATAAAGAGCAGCTTTAGACGGTTTGTTATCAGGTGCCGCTTCTCTTTGCACTGTCTGCTTTTGTTCGTGTGCAAAGTAGAAAAGTTACATTATCGTCGGTGTAAAATCAGCACGTGGGCGGCTCAAAGTAAAGCGCGCCAACACTTGAAATAAGCGGAAGAGTTTCAAAGAAAAGCTGCCGGGTTAAGTTTAATCACACTGAGGAAGTAAGGTGAGAAGATGTCTGAGCTGATTTCATGCTTGTGTGAGCTTTGTTCAGCCTCTCACTGTTGATACTGAGCTTGTTGCTCTGAAGGCGCCATTAAATTAAGCACAACCCAGGCTGCGTGGAAGAAACACCAAGAGTTCACGCAAATTAACTACACAAAGCAGAAATAACGACCAAATATTTTTGGAGTCTAAACTGACCGTCTGTAATTAATTTATTTAAGAAAATCTGTGGTGGAGATTGAACTCAACATCCCCTGCGGTTCCGTGTGAACAGCGATCGTTTTTAAAATGTTTCTGTCTGAGAGCGTTACTTTCAGCGTTTCCACTGGATCGTTCTCGTGTAAACGGGGCCTTACTTTAGTTCTTCTGAAGATCATCTCAGTTGATCTCAGTTAGGGGGGTTGGTGAACATTTTTAAAACTTTTCCGTGGAATCCATTCCCGTTTGGGTCACGCTGACTCAGCAGGCTAGCATGTCTCGTGCACCTCCTGTGGTATTATCAGACGTGGCTATTTTAGTCCGTTTAGCTTTTACTTTGCTACCACCGTGCAGGTCGAGTTCCAACAACTGTGCTGCAGACGACATGTCACCATCACTGAGGAGCAGCTTCTGCTAACAGGACTTTTTCTTCAAATGTTCCCACAGAGTGAACCGGGCTTCAGTCAAGGACTTTGCCTACAGTATATACACTCATGCAACACCCCCTCACTGCTGGTGCCGACAAAACACACGGTGCAAACCAGGAGGTCGCTCAGCTGAGCGCATACCTCGCCCATCCCAAACTTTCCACGTGCCAATTCTACGCTGCAATCAATCATAGATTAAGAGACCAGAAATTTATTGGCTGTTAACACTTTTTATTTTTATTGAAAAATGGAGATTCACGTGAGCAGATAATGTCGTTTACACGCTGGATATATGTTTATGTACCCTAATAGCGTCCTCTAAATCAAAACAAAGATTGTGCATGTTTGTGTAGAGATTGGAGTTCACTGCATTGTGAGTATTTGAATTTAAAATTATCAACAGTCATTTTTTTATACCCGAGTACCAAATTTCATAGCGGAAAAATTCACTGAGATGTGAATTTAAAGATTTTGAAGTGATGAGATGGGGATCGGGGTTATAATAGTTTTGGATTTGACATTATAGTTCAGTTTATTTCATTTTACCTTTTTCCTCTTTGCAGCAAGATTGCGGGGGCTTCCCTGAACAATCTGGGGGATGTGTATAAGGTCAGGATTTTAAGAAAAGCCCGCTCTATCCTGGCTGATTCCAGCACACCCTCTTTGCTCCCACTTCAGGCCACAGATTTGTGGTGCCACGCTCAAGGGCAAATTGGTTTAAAAACTCTTTTGTTACCGTGGCAATAAGTGCATTAAACAACATGAGGTGATTTTGTTTTCGTTCATTTATAATTTATTTGTTTGTTTTCTCATGTATGTGTGATTGTGGTTGCGTTTTGTTGCTTCTATTTTTGTCCCTGCCAGCTGCAAAACCATTTGCCCCCCTGGAGATAATACAGATTTCTTTGACCTTTGACCTCTAAGTCAGTTTTAGTTTGTTTTATTTTATTTTTATTTTTTCATACTTTATTTGACAGGTGTAAGATTCAAGGTGTAAAAACTCCTCAACAAATTAAAAAAACTGTTCACACGACGGCAGACATCCACAGGAAGAAACGTAAAGCAAAACAGAAACTCCAAAACCCAATAAACTCTACAATAAACTCCTGATAGAATTCAGCTTCAGTGCAGTAGATTAACAATGCCTCACATTTAGTGCGTGACATCAGAGAATGTTCCCGCAGTCTGCGCGGGCTTTTGAGAACACGCTCGATCACGACGCTTTTCATTTGAATTTTGTTGACTCTAGCGACACATCTGACGACAGGTAGCTGAAGATGGAGAGACAAAAAAAAAAACTCTCCGGGGGCACGAAACGGAAGTGGGAGGAGGATAACAATCTTCACATCCACATTGTAGAATGTTCACGTCTAAAGTGGAAATCTGGTGGAATGATTATTGTAACAGTGACAGAATGGTAGAATGTTCACGTCCAACACGGCGGGATGAAAAAAAGCTTTTCACAGTGGCCGGTAAGTTATATCAGTGTATCAAGGAGAGGCTTTTAAATACTCACGTAAGCTTGGCGTAAGCTAACAGGTCACTGTTCTGCAACTGTGTGCTGTAGTTACATTATAACAGGTCATAACAAGAAAAATAAGGGACTTTGTAATAATTTGTTTAACTAGATGGTGAATCATAAAACAGATAAATTATAGAAAAAATTATAGAAATTATAAATATATTAGCCAGTCTTGATAGCCGAGGATCGGTCCGCCAGGGCCTCTGCCCTTGGCCACTGCCCGACACACATTGCACCGACCCCTACGGCGCCTCCTGCTGGTGGTGGGCCTACAGGAGGGGGGGCCCATGTAACTTCTTTGGGCTGCGCCCAGCCGGACAACATGGGCTAATGCCCGGCCACCAGGCGCTCTCCCTCGAGCTCCCTGCCCAGGCCCGGCTCCAGCGTTAGGCCCCGGTAACCCTATCCCGGGCAGGGTAAACTGTTCCCTTGTTGTTGTGGACATAGGGGTCTTCTGAACCGCCCTTTGTCTGGACCCTCACCCACGTTCTTACGTTCCTACCCTCACCTATGGTCACAAGCTTTGGGTAGTGACCAAAAGATTACAAATCCGCGACGGAAGCGGCGGAAATGAGTTTCCTTCGAAGCGTGGCTGGCGTCTCCCTTAGGGATAAGGGGAGGAGTGAGGCTATCCGGGAGGGGCTCAGAGTAGAGCCGCTGCTCCTCCACATCAAGAGGAGCCATGGCTCGGGCATCTGATTAGGATGCCTCCTGGCTGCCTCTTGGGTGAGGTGTTCCGGGCATGTCCCACTGGGAGGAGGCCCCGGGGTAGACCCAGGACACGCTGGAGAGATTATATCTCTCGGCTGGCCTGGGAACGCCTTGGGGTCCCTCCTGATAAGCTGGTGGAGGTGGCTGGAGAGAGGGAAGTCTGGGCTTCTCTGCTTGGGCTGCTGCCCCCGCGACCCGGCCCCAGATAGGCGGAAGACGATGGATGGATGGATGGAAATTATCGAAGTCCATGAGTAAGTGAGATGTGCACACATGAACACAGTAAACCTGAAGAGGATGCTTTCTTTTTTTTTTTGGCTGCAAACATATTTGTTCCTCAGTTTCTGTTCCCACTTTCTTCATTCCCTCGTGTCCATTGTGAGAGTTTCAGCAGTCTCCCTCCAGGAATTTTGCTGACGTTTGTGAGTCCTTATACTGATGCTTGGATTATTATTCCTTATATTGAAATGATGATTGTTACTCTCTCACTGAAAAATTCAAAAACTTTGGGGAAAAGTATCCCAGTGTGCACAGGAGGAATCTGCGGTCCTAAACAGGCCAATCAGAATTGCTGTGGGCTGGCTCGAACTTACCTGTAGTTACATTTTTCAGCAAGCACACGTCAGATTGCCAGACGAGTCCAAAGTCCGGCCCGAGCTTGGCTCTTATATGGCCCGCGCGTTTTGTTCAAAAATGTGATATTGGCAAATAATGACTAGAACTCAGCATGCAGTTCCTCTTTGTGACTCATGGAGGCAGTGTCGAGTAACAGATGTCTGTCAACTGCTTCAAACCCTCAAAAAGAAGACGACAAAGTAATTGACCCAATCACAGCCCATGCTTGGGTGGGGCTCACAGGCAACACAGAGGGCTGTTCAGGTGTATGCCGACCTTTTTATTTATTTATTTTTTTACAGAAGACGAGTTTATTAAAGTCTGTGTTCAGAAAATAGCAGAACACATTTCCCCCGAGAAGAAGGCAGAGTTAGCTAATGCCTTGCCATGAGCACTGTGGCACGGCCGGATCATCACAGACCCCTGGGCCGCAGGTCAGCGAACTTTGAATTTGTTTCGTCATCCTTCAAAGATGCAGCAGTGAGCCAACTCCCTGACAGGACTTTAAAACCGAGCTGCAACTTTTCCAGCGACACTAACGAAGCACCGCACGGGTCCAGCTCCGCGGGAGGTCGTGGCTGGCAGCCATCGCATCTCTCACTGGTCAGCTCAATGACTGTTTTGGGGTGGTTTGTAAAGGATATGTTCTTCGATGATGCTCCACCTCACCTGCAGCTGCAGCTGCAGCTGGAGCTTCGTGTCAGTGAATGTCACAACGACCTTTTTTTACCGGTGTCATTCCAAAAAGTGATTTTTTTTTTGTATTTGCCAAAAGAAAAAAAATTATTTGCTGTATTTAAACTCTTGTAAATGACTTTTGACCTATAATCAGACCAACATATTTGTCATGAACCTGTCACAGGTAGATGCTGCAATCACGTTTTGGCAAAGTCTCTTTTTTTATACTCTTTATTTATCAGGTAAAAACTTTTTTTTTTTTCATAGAGATCTGGCCAACAACAAATATAACATCACAGCTCTACAAAGATAGCTCATTAGGCTATACGATGAGGCTGGATTGATCATAATGTAGATGTAATAACACAGTCATAAAGATACTTGCAAAACAGGTCATTTCTTTATTTTATATATGAACCCTTCATAAATCCTGTTGACTACAGTCTACAACAGCAGAGACATTATAGATCAAAAGCACATAAAAACATCACAAATCAGTTTTTGGATCAGATCAAGATGAACAAAGAGCTTGTTTGGCTCCACATATTTATGTGAGCAGATTTTCTCAGTTCTGCTGAGATCCAGACTGAGTGACTCCACCTATGTGGAGCCACACCTGCCCCGCGTACCTGCGTGCCCCTCACTTCAGCGTCAGTAGCTCACCTCCTCTGTTATCACAATTGCACAATTTCAATTTCTGCTGGAACTTCAAAGAGCTTTTATGCTCTACATTTGTTACTTTATGTTTGTTTTCGGCATGAAAATGTTTGTTTCTTGGCCCTCGGGCACATTCGCATTATCAAATCGGGCCCTCTTTGAAAAAAGTTGTTACGCCGTAGGTTACTGTCAGATTCAGAGGGGTTTCTGGCCCCGCAACAACCCGATGCAGAAGCATAATTCCGGCCTTGAGCGGTGCACATCAGGTTAGGCTGTAGGTTACTGCGTAGGGTACGGTGTAGGTTCAGAGGGTTTTGCGTAGCCGCCTTGTACACGCGGCCCTCAGGTGGAGGTTGAAGTTGGTGGGTTGTCTGCTTGAGAATGTTCCACACATTTTTGCCATCATCCACAACACGACACTCACTCCTGTCTGTCTCACTGTCCTGCTGAAAGAAACCCCACATGGGACTCTGCCGCTTCCTCCCAACTTTTACTGCTGTCATTATTTTATGGACTGGCACAGTGAGCAGACACACACACACACAGTGAGGTGCTGTATGAAGCTCCCAGCTAAAACTGCTAGAGCAGAAAACGTGATTTTGTATCCAGAAGGCTTGAAATAAACTGACAAACAGGAGAACAAAGAACATTTTTTCGATAATTTCAGTTTCAGTTAGTTGTGGGTTTTTTTTCCTTTTAAGTAACCTTGATATGGAGCTTTAAAATTTTTGGTGACCTTGACCTTTGACTGTGCAAATGAAATCATGTGTTCTTGGGGCCCTAAGAAATATTTCCAGAAAGTGTCATCAATTTGTGTTCAACACTTTTGAATATAGAGCAAATTAGTGACTATTGTCCCTCCTGGATCGAGGTTGTGATCCGGGTGACCACCAAAATTTCATCAATTGTTCCTGCCAACAGCTCCATAATTTTTCATTCAAATCTGTTCATGATTTTCTGACTTACACTGCTAACTGACAGGCTAACAGACCCGTGTGACCGAAAACATCGCCTCCCTCCGCCTGTCAGCGGGCGAGGCAACAAGCAGGCCTGTCACCAATCAGGGCACTGAACTTCAAGACTTTCTACTCCACAGTTTCAGCAGTGGAAAAACACGAAGCACGAGAGATAGTGTACAAATATTATATCAACAGATCAGGTGACCCTATAAAGCACCTTGAGGAGGCTGCTTGTTGGGATTTGGTGCTATATAAATGCCGTTAAATTGCTCTCTGTATAATTAGTGCTTACTAGGGGTGCAGGAAAAAATCGTTTCGAGCTCGAATGGCGTTTCTAACATTGAACGATTCAGAATCGATTCTCATTTTCAAAAAAAAATTTTTCCGGGTGCAGATGTGCCTTCTCAGCCACCGTAGTGCTAGGAAAAACAAGGAAGCAGCGTGGGCTATGTACAGGCATGCAAGCCTAGTAGGCTACAGAGGGGTGTGTAGTGTCGTGTTACGGTGTTTGTTTTTGCGCCGCTAAAGTATGGAGGATGAAGGAAAACATCCAACCGCCTCCGCGGTCTTTGAAAGCAACCATTTGGAAACACTTTGGATTTTACATCAAACCCGGCCCGGGTAAGAAAGGGCTTGACATGACTCATGCCATTTGCAGAGATTGCAACGGGAATACTTCAAATCCCCGTTCTCACCTGGAAAGACATCACCCAGAGTTGGAGTTTTGTGATTTGTTAAGGAAAAAAGTGTTATTTTATTTCGGGAAGTGGCATGTTCTCAGAAGTAGGCAGCTAGCCTAAGCCTACCAATTTTATTTATTTTACTACAGTTTTATTACTGTATGCAGTGTTCTGATAACTGTGAGAAGTTCAAGTAGCTTGAGTGTCAGCCTCAAAGATATTGTGTTGTGTTTGTACTATTTTTAAAAATGTGTACAGGCATAAATAAATCAGACATGTCATGGATTTACCTTTGTGTGTTTACATTATTGCAACAGGTTGATAAAACCTTTACGATTATAAAATCTTTATGAGTGTACTCCGTTTTCATGCCAGCAGACTGGAGTATGTCCTGAGATCCTGAAAATCGTTTTGAATCGAATCATTTGAATTTGATTCTGAAAAAAATCAAATCGTGACCCCAAGAATTGATTCTGAATCGATTGGTGGGATTCCCAAAGATTCGCACCCCTAGTGCTTACCTGCCTTTCATACGCAAGCTGGGAAGGCAGTCAAACGATACTAATTCACTTTATACACAACAAGAATGCACGGTGAGAAAACAACCGGTCTGAGTAATGTTTGAGTCGTTTTCCTCTCACCTACAGTCCTGACTGACTTTCATCAGTTAAGCCCCGCCTACATTAACTGCGTCACCTTTTCAATCTTTGTAGCCTAGCTCTATTGTCCTCACTCGTTTTCTTTCTCTGATTCATCTGTCTTTGTCGAGACGCAAACATGGGATCCATCTTTTGTTGTTCTCTTTATACTCTCCTGTTTTGCCCCTCTCACTACCCACAGTCTGCCCCCGACCCCTCCTGCCCTAAGAGCTCTGAAGGGCACCCAGGTGCCCAAGAGGTCGATGTAATGAGCGCTAATGAGCCCATTGACAGCCTCAGTACAGGCTGATTGGTGCTGCAGGCTCTCACCATGTGCTTCGTGGAGCACTTCCTGGCACAGGCCAGCAGCCTGCTGGATCTCTGCCCTGCCATGCCCCCCGTATCAGCTTCATGTGACACGTTACAGACAAGAAAGAGGGGGGAGAGCGAGTTTGATGGTGAAGCTGTAAGGCTCTCACAGCTTTAGCTGCAAATATTTGTTCTTTTGTGCGTTAGCTGCAGAGGTTTATAACAGGTTTGCCTTCAGTAACTGCGCTGTGTGTTGTACAGCAGATCTTTGAGTGAAGCTGCCAGTGTCACATCCACGTTGTGTAGCGATGTTGCACCGTGCGGGCTAACCGCCCCATGGAAATGGTAGTTCTGCATCATAACATGATTGCATCAGTACCGTCTCACTTTATACGCAAGTTAGCATCATGGATCACGCCATTGGTAAGCCAGCCAGCGAGCATTTGGAATGAGTGTAGCCTATAGGGGGCGCCTCATCAACAGAAAAGGAACTTTAGCCTGTCAGTATCGGTAAGTTTAATTGTTGTGGTCTTTTCAAAGTGATACCAGCTAAATGCTTTTACTGCACTCAGCTCTCAGTTTCAATCCATGATTCCTGTTGCCAGTAACACCCACAAACTGTTGATCGCGATCTAAAACACGAGTCTGCTACACAGTATTACATATTCATCAGCGTACTGCAGGTGGCCCCGTGCAAAGTAATGTCAGCGCGACAGACGGGAGGAGCTGTGAGTGATGGGAACAAATAAATACTGTGCTTCCTCTTTGTGACTATTTGCTGAAAAGAGTAAAGAAGCAGCAGCTGAAAATTTGGTCTGAACTGTAAAGATCATAAAAGCTGGAGTTATGCTTCAGCAGGTAAGCCAAGCAAAAGGCCACTCTCGTAAAAACTTTGCGTATTCCCTCAAGTACCACAGGTATGGAATCCACTTTATTAGAGCCTGTCAGCGTGCCTCGTGCTTTGTGCTCTGACTTTGATTGCTCGTGGATGTCCCACCGTAGTGTTTGTCAGATGAGGGACACTCCTCTCTCTCCATCCCTTCACTCCTCCTCTCTCCCTGTCCTTCCTGTCATCTCCGTGGCAGCGGGAGACATCTGGACGACTGTCACGGTTGACACGGTTGGTTGACGAGCACTGACAAATCCCCACGGACCCCAGAAAACAGGAGGAGAGGACTCATTGGTGATGATAGACTGTGTGTGTGTGTGTGTGTGTATTGTTGCAAAATGATGGTAAGATTAATAATCCCTGCTCCGGGAATTTAATCATCCTCACACGTGTATACAGTCAGAGATATTTACGGGACAGGTTTCAGGTTTTAAAGTACCTCGTTAGGTTTCTGCATTCGCTAGAATCCACCGCTAACTACACGTCAAAACAGCGGTGCCTGTTATTTTCTGTGCAACCTCACACAGGTGGGGTCTTGATGCATTGACATGCGTCACAGCAGGTTAACGCATCATTGCCTCACAAAACATCAGCACTTTCATCAAATTCAGCCCCCAGACTGCAGCAGTCTCACTTATTAGAGGCTGTTTAAGCGTGTGTGCGGCACAGGCAGGATAACAGACGGGCACAGCTTCCAGGTCTGTGACGTGAAGCCACCGTGGAGCCTTAAAGCTGCCTTTCCTTCGGTGGCCACCAGGGGGTGAAACCTGTGGCTTCACAAAAACAGCTGATCGTGTAGGAGTCGGTGTGAAGACAGCTCTTGGTTGCCTCGCCCTGTGATCTAGCCACTGGTTTTGGATCACAGTCAATCAAACATGAAGCTAATTTAGTAAATTATGGTAAAAGAGGATTATCCAGAGTTTCCAAGAGCCTGAGATTGAAGAACAAAATATCACGAGGCAATGGGTGACGTCATGGTGGGTGCATCCATCTTTCATATGGTCTGTGATGCGCACGCAGTCCCCTTTGACAAATAAATCTATCACAGCGTGCTAATTAATTAATGCAAGGAATATAAAATTAAGCGAATTGTCAGAAGAAACTTGTTATCGCTCTCTGGTGGACAAACTTTGTAAAGCTGACAAACTCCAGAATTGCTATTGATAAGCTAACGTCAGCCGAGCTGATTTATCAGCATGTTTCAGTCACACACCTCAAGATGTGTAGAAATTACTGCCCTGGTGTGTGTTTCCCGCTGTGCGTTAAGGTGGGCTACACAACGCCTGAGTTTTACTTGTTTCCTGATGGCTCTGGTCACCTGATATTAATTTAGTTCAAATCGATTTTGTTTATGTAGCACCAGCAAACATTCGCCTCAAGGTGCTTTATATTGTAAGAGAAAACCTACCAGTCCAAACGACCCCCTGTGAGCAGCACTTGGTGACAGTGGGAAGGAAAAACTCCCCTTTAACAGGAAGAAGCCTCCAGCAGTCAGGGAGGGGCCGTCATCTGCTGAGGGGGGCTGAGGCGAGAGAGGGAGGACAAACGACACACTGTGGAAGAGCGACAGAGATTAATAATAACTAATGATCAAATGCAGTATTAATATGCTGTCTCGTAAATGGGCCTGCTCCTCCCAGAGTGGACTTTTCTGATAGATCTGAACTTGCTCCTTCTGCGAATAAGGAGCCCGGCTGTGGCGAAACATGGTTTTAACTCGATGATTTTAACCTGCAGTAACCGTGAAGGCCTCCAGCCTTGGTGGATTCTCAGCATCCTCTCGCCTCAGGATGTTTTCCACTGAGGAAGAGTGATAGGAGATCCTTTCTAGGCTTCGAGCTTTCCCTGACTTCCACGGAGGTCCAAATGATCCAAATTCCAAACGCCAAAATCAAAAACTGAACTGGTTTCCTCTGATGTGAATTAAAGTGAAGTTTGCCTACATGAAAATCCACTGCTTAAAAACTTAGCTCAGTCAGTGATTACATTATGCGAATACATGGGGAGAATATAGGCACTGAAGGTTTATTTAGTCTCTGAGCACATTTTGGTGTGCGGTACGGGACTGAACTGTTAAATTTGTAAAAATGTGTCCGACCCGGTGGGAATAATGTGAACTCTGAAATAAAGTGGCGGAGGTGGAGATGCATTGAGTGAATCTGAATTAAACCCTCCCCTTGTGGATTTACTGAAATACTTCTCAAAGAAACACTGTTTGTCATTTATAGCCTGAGGCACAGAGTAATGCTGTATAAAGTTGCATTGTAATGACATATAGAAACGGTGATTACAGCCTAATTCAATTGCTCCATAATCTCATTTCCATAATGGCCTTTATTTGGAACCTCAATTTATTGTTTTCCCAGAAATCATTATACAATTTAGCCTTTAAATCCATTTTGAATATGCGTGCCCACTGTAGGAGGCAGGCACATGCATAAATATCACATACACCAACATAGAGCAAACCAGCAAGTGTGAACATACAGGGACACACACAACAAGAAAGTACATGTAGCCAGATATAGCCGCGGCAGCACACACACTGATGGCATTATGGTAATGGATAGGCGGGCCCAGCTGGTATATCTGGTGGCAGCAGTGTGAGAAAAGAGGAGGGTTATAATGTGCAAATATTAATGATCCTGGGTTTGGGACTCTGGACACGCATGCATCTTTGTGTTTATGTGTGTGTGCGCACGCATGCGTGTGGTCAAGTGCCAGAGGGTGGGATCCAACAGCCTGGATTTAATCACTGGGACCCGTCTCCCTAAGATGACTATCATGATCTGCCAGCTTCACTGAGCTCCTCTGATATGTCTGTCCCTGGTGACACAGCTCGATCTGGGCTGCAGCGTTCGGCCAAGTCACCAAGATCACCATAAGTCCACGGTAGGCATCGGACCAACCCTGGTCTTAGAGCTCGAACGCCGCCTGTAACCCCATACAAAGCTTTAGTTCAAATAACCCTGAGTCCCCGTGTGGGCGCTGAGCTGCTCTTCCAAGGGTGTGTGTCGGGGATTTCAGCGACTGCGGCATGAAAGATCATCTTGGTACTTTTTCCAGTGTCTTTGTGCATGACAGAGCTCGGTTTATGATATCTGCTGTGCAATTTCTACATGGATAACCTGCTCTCTCTGCCGCTCTGCGAGGCACTGTGAGGGGCAATCATGCAAGACTGATTCCTGTGCTTTCTTAAGAGGATATATAATACAGTTCACCTCTGCATACTTCTGCTGCTGAGAAGCTTTTGAAAGGATTCTTCAGTGCGGCCACCAAGGAGGATCATGTCTAAGAAAAAAGACCAAAATGAAATCATATGGAAACTCTGCAAGTGAGAGAAGAGAATAAAGGTTTGCTACA
>VUQK01013224.1:16674-31628 GCA_015106715.1 Bujurquina vittata | reverse complement strand
CCAGCAGAGGTACACTACAATCACTGAGCATGATTGCTCTTTTTTTTTATGCTAAACACAGTTGCACACATTCACAGTTGGAGGCTTCCCAATACAACCACAGTCTGATCTCATAGCCAGCTAAGCAGCTTTAATCTGTTTTGTACAAAGTTGGATCATACTGATTGTCCCACACACTGCTCTCCTGCAGCTGTGCAAAGGCTAGTCAGAGATGATCAATGCATTAAGTGTATGCAGAGCATTCAGTGCATTATTTAAAAAGCATTTTTTTTCAGTGAATATTGTTGTAATCGGCAACAACTAAACAAGAGCAACCAGCATGTATTATCTTTCAATTTAGCTGTTCGAAGGACAAATCATGCTGGAATTTTCTTCAGGTGGACATGCACACTTCTGCTCAGTGTTTTATGCAGTGGCTCAAAGAACGTAATCGCTGAAATCGCTTACTCTTTTTTTCTTTCTTCAAATAAGTAGTTTATCTTTATGTTTTTAATTTTTTGTGGACAACAGCACTCCCTCCTTAGGTCAAAAGTATTCCATTCAAAATTGACTTAAGCTCTGTGTTTGACCACGGAATTTAATGGGAATCATGGCTCTGCGTTTACCCATCTACACTTGTCACTTTTCTTCTTGTCTCCTATCAAGACCATACACGGCACAGCAGACTCCCTCGATGCTTTGTATACTCGACATTCTGGCACAGGTTGTGTTTACGGAGGCGAATCGCAGTGTGTCAGTGTTCGTGTAAAATCCCTGTACCACACACAGGGATCAGAGAAGAAAGCCGGCACTATACTTCATGCTGGAATCCAATCCAAGCATTTCTGCGAAGGTCTCCAATATGTTTAGTGTTACCTCAAGAACGTGAGCCTTGCAATGCAACCAATGCCTGAAATTCGATTTGATCTGCATGGCCACCATCACTTGACCATGGCTGATGTCTGTCCTTCTCCCCTCACTCTATCTGTGCTTGAGCCGCCGTTGAGCCTAGGGCTCCAATTAAACCCATGATGCCTGGCTCTGGTTGGTATGGTGACCAGACAGGGCAGAGAGAGAGCTGTGATTCCCAGGTGAAAGGTGGGATAGACTTTCTGATTCGCTCCAGCACCCAGATAGAGTTACAGCTCAATTTCAACCTCTCACCCTCATCGGTCTATCCTCATGACTAAAATAGCACCAAGGAATGGAAGGGAAAGGAAGAATAGCTTCTTCTTTTCCTTCTCTCAGCTTTCCTGTCTGTCTCCCTTCGTTTACTCACTCCTCTTTTTTATCACTCCCACTTTTCAACCACCCCCAGCCCCCTCCATAGCACTATGCTGACTTTTTTGTGACAGAAGGGACTCTGAGATGTGCTTTATAGCTTGCTCAGCTTGTAAAGCGGCACTCCTAACTCTGTAGTTCTGGCTCACTTTAAAAAGTTGAGTTTTTTGACCTCCCTGGCGCTTTATCCTTCTTTCTTTTCAGTCGCACTTACTGCTTGTGCTTTGTTCTTTTACCTTTTTTGTGGACAAGGCAGGATTTGTGAATTAATCATAAGTGGTTCAATAGCTGGCCTTAGCTGTGCTCCGTCACTGAGGGATCAATAGGGGAAGTTCAGTGGCACTGACTGCTCTGGAGGAGAGACAAGGAGGGCCACGTCCAGGTGATCCATTAGCCTAGTCTGGCATTAGGCAAGATTTAGAGGAGAGCCTGTTCTCAGCCCATCTTATGTCTCGAGCGACATACAGTAACCCTAATTTCATCCAGACTCCAAGGTTACCTTGTGACCCCCTGATTATCTAAATAAAAAAAATATATATATATCTATATAGAAATGAATGTAATAAATATTTCACAATGGTAGGTGTTTTATGCTTGCAATCAAAAACAATGACTTAATATATCTTCATGAAACTGCTGCCAGCACACACAGATTTAAACTTTCAGTGCATTACAGTTTGTTCTCCAGCTTTATAATTGAGGCTTTGAGTCTCTACCGTTTGCCTTTTTCTGCGTTCTCTTCATGCGGGCTTTTATACTATCACAGAAGTTTATATTACTTGTTGAATGTGGTTATAGGAGACCAGCATAGAGGAATAAAAATCTTTGATCTTTCACCTTAAATTGGACTCTTAAAAATACATGACCACATCATTAACTTGGTGTCTGAATCCCCCTGCTTCTCATAGAAAGGAAGATTGTTGTTACTAATAATAAAAACCTGACCTTTTCTTGCTGCAGTCTAGTTCAACTGAGATTTAATTGCATTAGTATTTTCCTACCATGGGAGAACATAAGCTGCTAAAGCAGCAACTTTACCCCATGACATAAAATAAGGCTGTATGCAATTCCCTGCTGGCTATGCATTATTGAAAATACAAAAGCATCCTCTTTAAAAAGTGTCATAATAAGGCAGTGCTACAGGACTTAAGTTTACACTTGCACGATGCACACAGCATGTAGTTGTCAGCAGGAGCTGGGCTGTAGAGAAGCTTCATTCTGATGGCACCTTCATTTACAACGTACTGAGACACACCATGGATGATTTGTGAAGATTAGCGGAAAGGATGTGAGGTATGAATCATCGTCTCTGTAGTCGCTTTTTCCAAGTAAGCATATGCATACTGACTAAAGACTGGAAATAGCATTCACCACAAACATGATGTGGAAGCCTTTTGAGCACGCATTTGAAAGTCATCAACATTCCAACCCAGTTAAACACATTATATGCACTCTCACACACACACACACACACACACACAAACATGCAGTGACAGTGTGCATTTCAAGTGAATAAAAAATGTCTTCACAGCCAAAACCTTACAAGCACTGAAATTCAAATTCTGTGTCACCTAAGCTGTACATCAAAGCTTCACATTAGTCTCTAATGCTATGTGTGTGTGTGTGTGTGTGTGTGTGTGTGTGTGTGTGTTGACACAGAGAATGGAGAGGTGTAACCAGTGTATGACATGGCTATTTGTAAATAACATCCAAACCTCACCCACTGGCAGCAGCTGAGAGCTTTAACTCTGAGCAGTGATGGCACCCTCCCTGAAATGTGCATGAAACCAGCTTAGTGATATCAGTAAAGCATCGCCGCCAATCACCAGCCACCCTCTCATTCCGCCGGGCTGCTGTGGACCAGATAAGAGCGACACCACTCTCCTCCCCTACTGCTTCCATCCGCTTTATGTTGTCCCCCAACAATTCACCCACCCTCCCACACCAATTCACCCTTATCCTCTTTACAAGGTCTTATAGGGACAGAGACACTGATGTGCAGCTACAACAGTAATTTATATTCTTTGTAAATTGTCTGTGATTTTTTCATTGAGATAAGTGTGGGGGAAACATCTGTTTTGTGCTGGAAGGCAGTGGGCCGGAGCTTGAGTTCTGTGGCAATCACTGGCAATATAGATAGAGAGGAAGAAGGGAGGCACACGATCTGTCTCCCTATCCTGAATTACAACTCCAGGGGCCCAGCTACCCTCTCATTATTACTGTTGTATTTAGCTGAAGACTGGGTAAACAAACATTGAGCTCCATCTGCACAGCCTTGGAGATCAGTATCTGATACCATGTTTGAAAAACTTAACCTGATCATTTACTTCAGACTAATTCATGTCAGCTATTGTTTTTTTTTTTACTCTTAACTCAGTTTAACTGAGGTATTTTTTAATTTATTTATTTTTAATAAAAACACCATTTGTTTTAGCCAGTCCAGAGAGATGAGAAAATAACGCTCTAGGGAAAAAAAAATAGATCATGTGAAATGATTAAGATGTTGCATGACTGGTTCCAGCTGACTATCTCACCACAATGCCCCTCATTGCCTTAATTATCATAAGCATTCATGGTTGAGGGCTGAATACAATCAGGACCAAAGCCGTAAGAGCGGGCATTGCAGTGACCAGGTGCTAAGGCCTCATTGGCAGTCAAAGAGGAACGCGACCTGCGGCATCTCGACATACGCACACTAGCGGGGGAGTTGGAGGGCTTCAGAGTAGTACTGACGATGAATCTCAATCATGAGGCCATGGCAGATTTACATTTAAAGTAGTTTTAGTGTACGCCCCACTTCCTGATGCATTCGTTGGCAGGTCTGAAAGGAGCGGCTTATCTGCGAGTCATCAATTGCACGTGATGTGTCCAGATAGGGGCTCCTGACGCAGAGCCAGCACCTTTCTGCTCGCACATGTAGCTTGAAGATCATGTGCTATCTAATAGGGCACCATTGCTTGCCATGTAATTACATGTGAAATAATGGTGCAAAGTTTCGACAGCTCCAAATGTGTGCGTGTGCTTAAACACATGTGATCCATGTTTTACCTGTGATTGACAGAGCCTGTAATGATAGGCATCAGTGTGAGATTGATGGTCTGTCACTCTTCTTGTTAATAATGTTATCCCTGTATGGAGCAATAGGGTTACTGTGTGCAATGCTTCTGTTTGAGTGCCCAGGGGCATATTTATACTTCATATTTATTCTTAATAGGATTGGTTTTTGTGTAACACAAAATACAGATGTGTGTGTATGTGGATGTGTTTGAATGAGTAGTAGGTAGGAGTGTGGTTGTTGACACAGTGGGGTAAAGGCTATGATGGCTGAAGGCTCCGATGGGTAATTGAGAACAGCAGGTGTCGCCTCCCTCCTGAGCCACTTCAGGCCCCAACCAGCTCACCCTCCGATCTTCAAAGCCTCTCCAGCCCAGCTCTCCTCTCCTCTCCAATGTCAGCCGAGCTTGCTGGAGAGAAAAACAGTATGTATCGTATTAATCAAACGTAGAGCATCACAGGGAATGTGGCGGAGTGGGCTACACCAGTTCACCAAGACTGAGATATTTCATTCTTTGTAACCCGTTTGACAAAAATACATCCAGAAAGATGCTTAACTTTTACTATTATAAAATGGAAGGCCAATTAAAATCTAGTGTTCTTGTCTTACATATTATATTTGAAACGGAGTAATTTCAAGTTCACTAAAAAAAGTAATAATAGCATGCATTATGCGTATTGTATGGATTGCATGTTGTCTTTTTTTCATTTTAATTTAAGGTGATTCGCCAGAGTCGTGGAGAACAAGCTCTCTTGTGCTCACTCAGATTTCTCTTTCTGTGTATGTGTAGCTTTTTCCTTTCTGTTTTTGTGAAACTGAGAATGTGAGCGCTGTTGTGGCTGCCTTTGGGCCCAGGTTCCTCTGCTTTGGCTTTGTTACCCATGCTGAACACGTCACCAGCCTCATAAAAACCTCCACCCTCCCCTGACTTTTTCAAATCAACAGATCTGATTGAGTGAATGCCATTACCTGGGTAAATGAGTGATTCCTAAAGGACTGGACAAGGCCTAACACCACCCTGAGGGTAAAGCTTATTATCGCTGCAAACTCCAAAGAAGAGAGAGGCAGCTGTGGAGCTTGTGTGCACTTTGTCAGAAGCCTGTATTTCCATATTAATCTGCCACATTTAGGCATCTGAGACAGAGGGCCTCCTGTCACGCTTCTTTGATAACGGAGCAGTTAGCTTTTCCCCCTCATGTATAAATATGTGTAATTCTGATAAGATTAATTGAAGTGCCTAAGTATACAGTACTAGCAGATGAGTGGGAGGGAGGGAGAAAGGGAGACAGCAGGAGGGAAAGGAGACACATTATGTCGCCAAAGCATGCATTTTTGACTGGTTTTTCCCGAAGACCAACCCCACAATTGGTGCTTAGTCTTTCTCTTCTGGGCCCAAAGTGCCTTGAATTGAAAATAGCATCTACCTAACAGTCCCTCAAAAATAGCTGAGCGAATAAGTTTTTGCGCCGAGCCGATAAATACGGCGTGGAGCCTCTGACACCGAAGCCTCACCCCAATTTCCAGTGCTCTGGAGGAGATCAGATAGCCCTGTGTCATTTGATTTTCTGCCTTATCTCATCCGCGCCCATCTTTTTTGTCTCACGCAGAGCTACATTTTAAGAAGCACACACTCCTTGTATCTTTTGAAGGACAAAACCCAGAATGATATTGAAGTGAATAATAGCATCAAACTTTCAGAGAGGGCCATTCCTTGTTTGATTGCTACCAAAAACAGGAATGGAATGTCAGATGAGTGTCCTTCAAGTGATATTTGGTATGCAGATCTGCAGGGGTACATGATGAGATTACAACAATCTGCAAAGTTCTTAGCTCAAGAGTGCCATTTATGATCATGTCTCCACAATGAGGGATGTTATGGATGCTGTAAACTAGAAAACAATTTATACTTTGCATATATCCCATACAGTCATTGAGGAGTTCCACTTCTCAAGCTGACCAATAAACATGTCTGTTTAATAGCTGTTTTCTGCAAAGCATGCAAAATACTGAACAAGACAGGGCAGTGAGTAAGGAGAAGACAGCAAGCGAAAAAGGAGGTGTGGGAGGGTATAGGTGAGAGATTCTGAGACAGATGAAACAAGAGTGAGTAGAGAAGGACTTGGAGCAAGGGAGGAGACAAAGACTTTCCCTGGTGAACAGCTTGACTTGACTGACGGCAAGAAGAGCAGGCTGCAGCGAGGGAAAGGGAGGAGGAAAGGGAGGAAGGGAGATCAGGAAGGAGTGAGCACAGTGTGTGAGTGGCGTCTCTCATTAGAAGGTGCTGTCAGGGGCCACAGAGGGGGGACTGCAGGGACCCCAGTTCCCCTTTTCTCCTCCCTCTTCACTGGCCCCTGAGATCTGGCCAGGAAAAATGATTGATGAGTGATACCAAGATAAACACACGCCCTGGCCCCTGAAGGCAGCCCTGCAAAATGATGCATGCAGCGTTATAAATAAATCTTGTGGAAAAAAAAAATTAACAATAAACAACAAAACAATGCAAACCAACCATTGCGTTTTTTTATTTTGGTTATTGCTACAGAAGGCACAAATGAAGCCAACTTTTTTTTCCCTTCGCTTTAATGAGAGTTTTTCCTCCTTTTTTTGTTTCTAGTTTCACATATCAGTGTCTGCGTGTGTTGTGTATGTTTTATGTGTGGAGCAATGAGCAAAACACTAACAAGACTCACCAGCTGACTGGATGGTTAAGCCCCCTTCAGTTACACTGCCTTCTCAGCAGCTTGGGCAGGCGGCTTTCCCACTCATTCACTGTGAGGCAACAAACACTGATGCAAACCTGTTCTCATTTGGGAGTGCTCCAAATCATAGCAGCTGTGTGTGGTGTGTTTGTTCTTGTATTTCTCATGTTGTGGGGACGTTACCACATTTACAATCACTTTGTGGGGACTATCTGCTTCTGGGGATAAAATACAAGTCCGTATACAACTAGTCATTAAAATTTAAAGTAGACTCTGGGAGGACTTGGTTAAAGGTTAGGGTAAGTTTAGGGTGAGCGTAAATTGCCAAGAAATGAATGTAAGTCAAAGTCAAGTCCGGTGATATTACTGAAACCCACTACTGTGTGGAGGTATGGATGAGCGTGGGGGTATTGTAGATGTATGGAAGAGTGTGTGGGAATCTGTGGAGAGTGAGCACTGTGGCGTATGTATGGATTCATACTGATGATTCATAACCACTGCACAATACACACAAATACTAATACATACACTCAAAACTATGTCTAACTGCTTCCTAATTGTTGAGAAAGTCATAAATGTTTTATGCAACACTTTCTGTTAATGTTTAACACTGAGCGGCAAATGCCTTTGTTACAAATCGAAATGGAAAGGCAGATTATCATCAAATAGTACATTATATCATTATGAGGCTACAGGCTGTGGTCTGGTGGAGGGAGAATGAATTATGAATGGAGTGTGAAGGAGGATCTTCTCTTTTCCCTAGGGACTTCCAACACCACAACTCATTTAAGTTGGATGAATGAGAGATAAGGAAGAAACCCACTCACCCCCCATGCTGCTTGCCTTACAAACCGGCCTTCATATAATTTACTCTGAGAGAAGGAGTGTCACTTTGACTCCTCACAGCACACACACTTCTCATTGGAAGAAATGTATGCTGAAGGGTGCTTTGTTCATTGTCAAACTGTGCATACCAATGCTGAAAAACACCATAAAGAAGTCTTGTCATCTAAGTCACTGGTGCATTTTCTGCCTGGCGTAGACTCGTGTCAGGCTTCTTTGTACATCTCTAAAATGAGTCCCTGAGCTGTGCTGTAGCTTTGCCTAAAAATTCTTCTCTTCTCATCTCATCTCATCTTTCTCTCTTTTTGCTCTCTCTCTGTCTCTCCTGTCTCAACGGGTCCAGGCCACAGAATGGGTCGATGATACTGTACAATAGGAAGAAGGTGAAGTACAGAAAGGATGGCTACTGCTGGAAGAAGAGGAAAGACGGAAAGACCACACGGGAGGATCACATGAAGTTGAAAGTGCAGGGAGTTGAGGTGAGTGGGCTGACAAGAGTTTGGATTTAGAGGGAGTAAAGGGGGAGAGAGGTGGAATAGGGGTGGGTACGGAGGTGGGTACGAGGGTGGGTGAGAGCCAGCCTTCATCCTGACACAGACAAACAAAGGTCTACAGTGAGCTCTCCCTTGACTGTAATGGAGACAGCCACATGCTGCAGTCGGCCTGTGTCTCCAAGGAACTTCACCAAGAAACAATGCGGCACAACAATAGTTTTCCCTGGGAAGCCAGTGGAGTGGAACCGATTGTTTGTACCTTATTAAAGCTCTGGATGTTGCCTTTGCTCCAGAGAGCCTACATTAATCTTGCTGGCTCAAAGCAGTACTGTGGAGCTAGTGTTCCCTCACCTCACTCCAAGTCACTACCCATACCAGTTGCTGCCATAACAGGCCCACTTGCATCTGTGCTTGGCTCACCTCGCCTCTCAGTAGACTTAAGGTGGTGGTAATGCTGGAACTCTGGCTGATTTATCAGCAGTCATGTTAATGAGTCACGGCAAGACTCGTCCAAAGACTCCTTCAGTTCCTAAGCTTTTAATAATGCTAAAGTTTTGGTCTCTTTTACACATTCAGCCACAAGCACTAAAGGCAAAAGTACAGGGGTTGAGATAGATAGCAAAGGGTGGTTGATTTTGAGCTTCCTTTCGTGTGCATGCACTTTTGTACACACACAAACCTGTGCACACAATTTACACATACATACACCTAACCGCACACCTCAGGGAGTGGTGCTGTGCATCTGTGTCACACTGTGTGACAAAGACAAAGCTCAGGCATTCTCCCATCAGGGGCTCTACTCTCTGTTTGTACTCCTCCAGATATTTGTCACAGGGTGAAAATGGCCTCTTCCCTCGCCTAGCCAGCTCAGTGTCATCTCTGGTCCTACAGTGGTCTGATAACCTGCTGAGATTACACACATCAGTCCTTTTCAGCCATTAAATATGATTCAAGTTTGTGACAGTATTGGCTTTAAAGAAGATTTAGTCAGCTAAACTTGTATTACTCTGGTTCAATTAATGTGCGAATACAGGCTCTGTTTAGATAATGTTTTGTGTGTGAGCTCTGACTTTATCAGTATCCACAGCATACATAAACCAGTACAGACAGGAACTCAGAAATCATTCTTCCCTTTGTGGCGTAGTTTCTTAGGGAAAAAATACACAACAGCCAAGTGGCATCTGTCAGAAATGTATGGTGATAGGAAGGCAAAGGCACTTCTACTGTATATAAAAACTAAGTTGACTGTGGAATCTCAAACTTGTAGAACACTTCTCATTGTGCTTGTGTGGACATCCTACAACCCAAAGGCATGAAGGGTAGTTGGTGATACTAAATTGGCTGTAGCTGTGAATGTAAGAGTGAACATTTGTCGCTCTTTCTGTGTTATTCTGTAATGGCCTGGTGACCAGTCAAGGTTGTTGCCCCGCCTCTTCGCCTATGGCAGATAAGTTGGAATACTAGTTTAGAAAATGTAAGGATGCTGCACTAAAAATGTGTAAAAGTGAAAAAGTGTTATAAGTAAATCATTGTGAGACTATAAATATAAATATACCTAATTCATATCTAAAGCACAAAATTTGCAAGAAAGCATCACTTTATATTAGTTGAAAGTCTACATCCACGTCCAAATTTTTCCTGATGTCTGCTATATCGTCAATAACCATATCAGCACCCCCCGAGGCATTGCCTCCTCAGAATACTGCTTTGTACACTCTGTTTTCCAGCTCTGTTCAGTACTTCAGAAAAGCAGCTGTTATAACAATTGTTATAATGTTAATATTAGACAATGACACTGTCAAAATAAATGTTATATCCTTTTGTCAGTGACTTTGAGGAATACAGCATCTTTCCTGCTTTAAAATTCTATAAAATGGAAACCACTGGAAATAATATGCTGTGCCTCTTGTATTTACAGTAAACGTGGTCAACATGTTTCTAAATAATTCCATTTAAAGCTCCAGTCACACAGGCATAGAGGCTGTTCTTTTGTTGATCCTACTTTTTTGTTTCAACAAGTCATGAGCCATGTATAATAGTCTAAGCTCCCACTGAGCTTTGATGGTCCACGAGGATGTAGTCTTAACAAGCACTTGGGCAATTAGCAGACGTGCATCACACACAGCCTCTCTCACTGGTTAGAGAAGGGGACTTCTTTAGCAGATACTGTGCTATTTGGATATTTGAAAACAAGCTTATGTCCATCAGTCCAAAAAGGCAGTCACAGGCTTGAAAGTATAGGACAGTTGTTGAATAATTAACGTATGCAGTGCACAATATGTAACAACATGAGATAAAGAGTGTTGAACCAAAATCATCATGAGTCACACACACATAATGACTGATGGCCATTCACTGCACAGTTGTTAGTAGCTTGGAAAAAAATGTGTAACTCACCTTCTTGTGATTTTGTCTGCAAGCCACTATGTCTTGTAACGAGTCTAATTTACTAGAGCTAATTGGTGTGCTAGCAGCAGAGCTGGCAAATGGTATGAACGTGAGTTTGGTGCAGAGGGAAAGCACAGGAAGAAAATGACTTGGGATTGCAAGGCCACATTGGGGCTTATAGAAATTGGCCCATAACTGCTGTCTCACATTGTGTACATAGAAATATAGTGCAGATCCTATTTGTGTAGCTTGGACTGTACTGTCTTTCTCCATGTGCATTCCACATCTTGCAGCCTTGAACGACCTGTGTCATGTCCTTTAAACACCTCAAGACTGACAAATGAAAAAGGTGATCCATCACTGCTGTAACTAGCCTATGATGAATGTCATGTTTTCTGTAAGCACATACTTGACACAAATGACTTGACTTTTGCCCTTTTTTCAGTCAATGTAGGATCAGATAAAGAACTGCAAATTTCTTTTTAGTGCTTTGTTTCAGAAGAGAAGAGAATAATGTTTTGATGCATAATTCATATTACACATTCACAAGGCAGAACACAAAGAGTTGACATAGCTTGAACATATTCTCACTTGTTTTAAAGCAGATTTTTTTACAGCATTCATGCTATGTTGAAGCTGCTGTGATTCTCTATCCATCCAGTGCTTAATAGAGGTTCTGTGATTATTAGATGAGCCAGGTTTAGTGCACAGTGAGGACAAATGTTGTGGGTGGGTCAGGCTAGTGATGTTCTGGAGCTCTGGCAAGGGAGATGCTGTAAGCCTGGGACCGAGGAGCCTTCTGGGGCCTGTGTGAAGCAGCCTAGCATGGCAGAAGTGGATGTCAGTGTGCTGCTGCTGTCCTGTCTTTTCTGCAGTGCTTGCTCAGCAGCCTGTGTAAAAAGATTCTTACACCCTCCTCTACTTGTTTCTGCTTCTTAGCATTTTTTGAGCTTTTCTGTTTGTTTCATTTCTGTCTTTTAATTCATTCATAAAACAATCCACCATCCTCTTTTACTCCCACCTCTTTTTCTTCTTGCTAACCCCTCCCTTCACTACTGTCCAAGCCCACAGTCCAGATGGACAGAACCTTGAGTTAGGTGGTAATGCTCCCCGTTCCCTAAAATTGGAGCGCAGGGCATGTTGCGGCATTAGCGCTTAACAGGCCGTGAAATAGCAGCCTGCCTTCCTGACGTCTCCCCCATCACTCCAGGTGAGTTGGGCAGACGGCTGGATAAATGAGCAAGCAGCACCCACATCAACCACCATGCATTTGGGGAACCTGGGGAGAAATGTCCATCAGTGATTATCTCACCACACCCTGTGCGTACCAAGCTCAAGTTGTTCACCAAATGTCCAAAGACACCCTTGCAAGCACTTCCAGTGACTATCTATCAGTCAGAATCTCGTTTTGTACCAGGCTTTGATAAACTTTGTCTCAAAAGTGCATAATCGCTCGCATCTTATGGCTTCTACCTTGAACACATCTGTTTTGGCAAACTCCAACTGATCTACGGTCTGCTTCTTGTCAAGCTTCTAGCCCAATGCTACCACCTTTTCTTTCTGATTAGCTGCTAATGTGCGCTCAGCCTCCATCTCCTCCACTCTTCCACCCGTTCTATCCTATCTTCCCATTATTCCTAAGCTTTAATAAACTCCCTCAAACACAGATCGATTTTCTCTTAAGTGAAGGTGGCAGTGCCTCTGACTTATTTCATTACCACAGGCTAATTATACTGATTGAAATGAGCTTCTCTTCTTAAGGTGTGCTGTGCTGCTCTGTGCCCCTGTGCTCCCCACACTTAAATGCTAGTACAGTTCTCTACCAATTCCCAAAATCCCTTTCCTGCATCTCTTCCACCCTGCAATCCTGTCACCCAACTCTCTCACCCTCCGCCACCTTAATAATCAGCTGGTAGTCCTTAGCCCCTGTAACTTGTCATTTTATGTTGGATCCACCCTAACGTGTGATTTCAACTGTGCAACTGTGCAATGAAGGAAGGTAATGGAGCATGCTGGTGGCTCAATCGCCTCTGTTCATTGATAATAATGAAGACAAATGTCAAAACATTAGTTGCTAATGTTGTAATGGAGTGGATGCTACTGGATGAGCACTGGATGCTACACTGCATTGGCTTTCAAAATCACATGACCTTCAGTATTTAGCTCCTGCTCTAGCCCTTCCTTTTATAGCAAATTAAACATATACATTTTTCTGAATTTAGGCATATTTAAATCTTTAATCCCATGGCTCTGTTGAGGCCCAGTTTTAAAATATATTTTTTTAGTTTAAACCTGGGTGATGAAATTAACATTTCGCTATTTCATTGTCCAATGGGTGGGTAGAGTTGGTAAGTTATAGTGAAACTATCTGCATATCTGAAATAGGGCTGCTGCAGGTGACTGTATGTGTTTTAGTAGCAGGGGTAACACTGATTTACAGATGCAGTAGCTGATATCACCAGATTGTGAAACCAGATGTGAGAGGGCACTAAACAAAACTCCTTTTTCTGAGAGGAGGTGACACAATGCATGCTTTCCCTCCTGTCCCTGCTCCAAGTCAACTGTGAAATTAAGATCACATTACTGATACAAGCTATGCCCGAAGCAAAAAAGTTTGTATTTTACATTTTTATTCTAACTTACAGGCTGTCTGCTAGACAACAGTCAGTTGCTTTCTCTGTAAAGGCACTAAATTGATTACTTTTTCCATCGTCTTCGCTCTTCTCCTGGAGTCGGCTTTGTTATTCACTCTTTTTTTTTTTCCGTTTGCCTGAGAGCACAGTAGCTCTTCCCTTTTGAATTACCTGATTGTGGAGGAGTTAAAGGCAATCTTTGAGCAATATTTTAAAGAATGGTTTCCATGGTTATAACCTTAGGCTCTCACATATAGTAAAACTGAATGGCTGAATGGGCATGTGAAGATAGCTAAGCTACTGGCCTTCTCATTTTACACTGAGCTTAGGCAAACCTACGCTTACGTAGGGAGATTAAAAAAAAACACCCTCATGGCATATTAATGAACAAAATCAGTCAATACAAATTAAATTATTAGGTCTTTAAATGTTGGCATGGATATCAAAGTGCTGGAGCCTAAAATCTAAAATTGGTACCTGTTTTAGTTATTGTGCAATGTTTCCTCTAGCACATTTGATTAGAACAGTTATCCTGTCTCTCCTCCATAATGGCTTAACTGTTTTTTAGCGACTGAACCAACGCCTTCTGACATGAACGTGTTATCCTAAGCCTCGGCAACATCCACTCACTGTAATTAGTTTTCGTCCCTTTCATCAACAACAGTTGCCAAATCAGTCAACAAAAGCTAAGCTCTGTACTGTATTTCATGCTGACTCAGCTATCGCCATTTCAGCCCGGCAACCTATTTTGAATTGGGTCAACATTGGAAAGGTTGCTGTAGAGAGTGATGATATAAACAGCATGTTAAATTATAATAATAATAATAAAAAGGCTGTGCATTATCAACAGCTTCCTTAATTTAATTTACCACTAGTTGCAACATGCTGTGGTGTTGTCATGCTGAGGCATCTCCACAGGGGTCCTCTTCTATGAAGAGGAGGAAAGAATCCTCCACACAAAAAGAGATAGAGAAAAATTTTAATTCATTGTTGAACTTAAGGATATTGTCTCTTATTAGAATGAGTTTGGCTACCCACAGCAGTTCTTCAAAGTCCTCCTAGGTCTAATGAAGAGGGAAAACTATCTGGCAGCTTCAATTCCACTTGTACTGATCCTGTGGTTAAAAACAATTAGGAAAGAATAACACGAATAAAGGTGACCTGAAGCCATATGACACTGCAAAAGAAAAAAAAAAAGAAAAATGATTTGGAACAGAAATGAGGATGCTTAGTTGTAGGAGTAGTTTATGGTAAACTCACTAGGCTTTCCACTGGCCCAGGCCAGAATGCTCTTCAGAACTACGTACTCAACAGAAAATACCAAGATGCATGCCAACATGTGGCATACAGGGTCACCTGCTCACCCACTCAGCCTTTACGGCGCCCTCTGTTCATAACTTTTTTGGACAGAATTTCTAGGTGTAGCCAAGTGGCGGAATGAGCTTCCTTAAAGGGTGGATGGCCTCTCCCTTAAAGATAGAGTGAAGAGTGCAGTCATATAAAAGGTGCTTTGAGTAATACCGCACCCCCCCCCCCCCCCCCCAAACCACCACACCCCCCACACAAAAAACCCACCGGGGGG